>JAOEHI010051005.1:0-19640 GCA_025447815.1 Percopsis transmontana | reverse complement strand
CTTATATTTTCCGCCTCTCCACTCATATTTTGTCACCTCTTTTACTACCCCCCCCCCCCCCCCTCAGCCCAGCATCAAGGCTATTCAAAGCAGGCACCCAGTGAGAGCTTCACGTGTCATCTGCCAGCCTAATGGTAATGCACTATTTCTTTTCATCTTCAGGCGATGCCTGCATTATCAGTGTATAAGATGTATGGCAAGACAATATTAATGGTCTCCTTCTCGCCTGCGAAATGAAAGAGGCCTCGGCAAAACAAACAATGTGCTCTTTCGTCTCAAGGCGACCGAGCAGGTATATCAAAGGAGAGAGAAAAAATGGCCGCTCCCCGCGCATTTGTCTCTGCCGGGTCAGGAGAGGGATGGCTTTCTAAAGCAAGAGCACAGAAAGAGAGACACTGTGTGAGCATGAGCCACTACACTGGATTGTACTGCAACACAGCACTGGGTCCCAAATTGACATTGACACTATACTATAGTATAGTACATTCATGCTTATACAGTATCAAAAAGCTCAACTAAAGCATTGTGTGAGGTGCTGACAATGCAGAATATTGATAAGTAATAAAATCAATTTTTTTTAGACTTTTTTGTTATTGTGCACTGAATCATCATATAGTTACCATTGTCAGCATTTTGCATAGCCTTCTCAAGATCCATACCATGCAGGCTCCATCTTTACCAGTCTTAACAAGACAGTTCGACATCTGAACTTTCCATACATAGTGACTTTTCTGCCACGGAGCTTCTGAATATAGAAGCGGGCTGTGTGTAGCATGGGGTCTGATTGCCAGGGACAGGGAATGACCATAAACGACGGCGCTGTCTTCCTGCATTTAAACAAAATGAGTATGGGGCTTTCCACGTGAATGAGTGGACACAAGAGATCTCATTTCTCATGCAATGTCCTGGATTGAGGGGGAAAAAAGATGAGAAGAGCAAATGAAAAGAAAAAGACAGTGGATCAAAATTAAGGCACGCTACCCTTTCGTCTAATTATAAAGCATAAGCTTAATTGGAAACCAAAACGGTGATTTTACATCCATAATCCATTTTTATCTTTTCCCTCTATCTGCTCTATTTATGCAGATCTAGTTTTAATGAGACTCTCTTTAAAATTACGCACAGAGCGCGAGGCGGTCGGATGGAGAATAGGTTAGGAAGAGTGCATTAATAAATTAGTCTCTCTGTCCGTATTCATTTTTATCAGGAGCTGTAACACAGCTGATTCCATGCCTTCTCAGCATGGAAGGAAGTCTGGAGAGGAGGGCGGGGCAGAGTGAATCCCTTTTTATTTATTAGACACAGACGTTTTAATAATACCGGTTTATTGGAAACCCAAGGCTGTATTCAGCTGTTTATAATGCCTTCACACCCTGGTAATGCATGGAAATGTAAGCAAGGGCTATCTGCAGCTGAGGAGATGTATTGCAGTGCGAGGAACCTCCCAAGCAGGCTATTAAAAACACTAAACCATTAACCAGCCCATATAGGGCTCCCCTAGTCCTCTGCTCTCCTCGTATCCTCGCCGTTCACCTCTGCTCTCCTGAGAGCCTAAAATTAGACATTCCTGACACAATACAGAAACAGAAACACACATACACACGCACGCACGCAAACACATATGTTGTTGTTTAGCTCTCGTGATTATATTATTTATAGCACAATACCATAACAGTGACCTATTTGCTTGGTTTCTAAACAAACTAGGCTGCCTTGTTTTGTGCAGTACTCTCCTTGTGCGGAATATTTGGGATTCAATGAGAAAGGGGTGAAAAATAGAATTTAGCCTCTGTTGTAAAACAGGTCCATTGTTTCACCCCCACTGATGGAGAATCCAGATATTGGCTGGATGTACTACATCGAAGCAGGACTAATATAAAGGTCTGGTCCTGAGCAGAGTGTTTGTAGGCTACGCTCTGGCTCCAGGGAAGCCTGCGGCTTTCCAGCACCCACAATCCCAAGAGAAGTGCCGCCACCGCCGAGCAAGAAAAGGAAAATGGCTTTGATGGGGACAGGAGAGACAGAAAGGGGAATCTGGAGAGAGGTGGATGAGTGTAATAGAGTGAGAGTGAGAGAGAGGCAGAGAGTGAGAGAAGCAGTGACAGAGAGAAGGGGATACACAAGGGTGTGTATTCAGACAAGTCTTTGAAGTATCTCTGTACAACGCATAAAAATAGACAGCGTATATGGCATTTTCCCTCCCTGCATGTTTGTGCAAAGGGTGAGAGAATGCATCATCATCATAATGCTCATTAATTAGACTGGGGGAAAAAAGAAAACCGCTAGCTAAAACATTGCTGCTGTAAACAGCAGCAGCTCAGGCAGAAAGCTCTGTACAGCAGTGTGTTAGACCCAGGCCCACACGGGTTCAGGTAATTCAAAGTGGTTCTGCGGCATGACAAAAGACATAAATCAAAGCCTTGCATTTGGTTTATACAAAGGCTGAGCTAAAATTACAGGTCAGAAAAGCAATTACTCTTTTCTGAGGTTGTCAAATCAAATAAGAAATGTGTTTTAGACGTGAGGGGAGAAAGCAGTCCACTGGATGGGTGTCATAACATACAGTTTTGCCCTGCGGTGGTAAGAATTGTTTTGCCTTGCAAAAAATTATTTTCTGTAATGTGCATTTTTCACAGTAAATGCTCTACAGCTTGAATCAAACACATTTCATTCAGGTCACTTCTATTCTTGACCAGTGCTGCTGCCCTCTTTCTCTGATCCCACAGAAAATACTAAAGGGAAAATAAAGTAAAAGAAACAATATATTTAAACAGCTATACAGTATGATTGCATGGGTTGTAGTTTTACATCAATGAGAACTGCATTCATACTATATAGAAGAAGACAAGTAATAGATCCTGTGCTACTAGCATTTTAGCACCATGGACAGCAACACTAAAAAAAAAACTCACCGCAATACCGTAGCCATTACTTTGGGATAACATTCCCTTACAATGAAAGATTAGCTCCAATGAATTTGTTCGGAGATAATAAAAATTCTAGCCCTAAGTGCTTGTGGTGTGGGGTGTTCATTAGCCATATAAACCTACAGCACAGGCACTATGTTGTAGGTTTAACACCTTTATTGCAATGATCATGCACAACACCAATTGTCAACACACCACATCATAATCCAACTGGGGGAAAAACATAAGGACAAAAATAAACATGCAAACAAACTAATTAAAATAGCAGAGGAATATATTCCTGACATTAAAGTTAAAGCCTTTAATGTTGAAATGTATTCCCACGGTGTTCCTTGCAACTGTTAACACCTACGCTTAAAAAACTCCACCAGGACTACAATAACAAACATTTCAAACCCCCTCCCCCAAAATCCACACACATACCACACACCTTGCACCTCAGTACACATACAAACATAAATATATACAATATATATATATTATATATATATTCCTCCTCCTAAATATATGAGCTTGCAGTGGGAGTGCATGAGCTAGGAAAGATGCAATGCTTTCCTTGTCTTTTCTTATTCATGTACAGTATTCACTATTCAGTGTTTTGCTCCCTCAACACCCAAGTTTGAGATTTTATATTCTAGCCTAGTTTATTTTATTCCCTTTCCAATTTGTCCAAGAATTTATGGAAAAATAGTATACTTTTAAAATACTAACAGTTTAGGAGACCAAAAGGTCGGGTATTAGTACTTGCATCGTATAAAACACATATATGTTTTTTCTGTTTTTTTTTCGACTAGACATTTAGAAATCCAGACAACCTCAGGCCGCAGCCCATTTATATAAGTCAACATCAAAAGAAGAGCCAATGCATTAGCTCTAATTTTGGCTCAAGGGGTGGTAGAATATAACTGCCTTCCGTCCTGCAAACCACAGCAACCCAGCAAAACCCCAAATAGCCCACCCCCGCATTCTACAGCCAAACTAAGCCATTTGACTTAAGATGATGATCTTAATTCAATTCAGCCTAGTCTAATGATTCTCCTTCTCTGGACAAAGGGAGGTTAAGGTTTGACTCAATACTCTAAGAGACACAAATTCACAAGCTCCAGAGACTATTGCCAGTGTTAACTTCTCCCATGTGATAGGAACACGTACAGACACACATATAAGGGGCTGTTCAGGAAATATTTCGGATTTGTGTTACACATATACATATGAAATATGTACGCATTTACATGAAACACATTCATTGGTAAAAATGATTAGACGGATGAGTAAGAAGCTTTTCACACGTGTATGTGCAGGAGAACATTGCAGTATATCCGGAAGGCAGAATACGCCAAACGCAGGTTGAAGCGTAGGCTATGTAGGCTAATTGCGTAACTGTTTTTCTCAAAGCTTACGCATCCAATGCTGGCGTGCCGTGTACAATTGAGCTTACAAAGTGGTTTGGGGCATGTGTTTGTGATGGCCCGAGTGTGGTTATCCAGCTTTCTGTATAGTCTTCCAACTGTCAACACCGTCCCTGTATATTGCCTCAATGCAACGCAGTGCATCAATGAAGAACTGTATCACGTCTTCCTCAATACCCCATCACCCAGCAATGACTGGAGCAGTGGCGTCATAAGGCCTGGCGTCCGAGGCATTTAAAAAATATATATATATAAGAAAAGGGGCCTAATTTAAAAAATGGGCCCCGGATCTATTCATCTGTCATTCCAATCATGCATTAAAGCCCTTGAAAATAATATGATAGTTATTTTAAGACAGCTCAAAACTAACATTTTACGTATGCCCTAATGGATAATTATTAGAATAGTCCATCAAACTTCATGACCATCGATGACATAGTGCTGTACATATTGTAACGCGCTGTGTCTATGCATCATTTTGTGAAAGCGTGATCAAATCCAGCTTGAAGCAAACTTTTTCTAACTTCTAGCTTTTCAAAATGTGTATTTTTTATCATTCTAAGACGTTATAGAAGTGACACTTGAAAACTTTGTGAAATATGTTTTTGGAATTTTGATGAATCTGCTACCAGAGGTGTGCTGCTCATACAGTATGTATGTCTGTGTGAATGTGTTTCATACAAGTCTATATGAGCTTTTCATGTGTACGAATGCATACACTGTTTCATGTGGATCTGTAAGTAATCAGTATGTGGGTGTGAATGCGTTTCACATGTGTCTATATATGTTTGTGAGGTTTCAGTAGTATGGATGCGTGTGTGTTTCACTGAATGCGTGCGTGTTTCATATGTGAAATATTTCCTAAAAGGCCCCCCATACACACACACACACACACACACACACACACACACACACACACACACAAAATCCCATTTATCCATTTCAACCAAGTCAACAAAATCCTAACCAAAGACATACAGCTAAAGCATTAAAAGGGGGTGGACGTCCACACGATGACACTAAAAGATTCCATCCACCTCTCTGTCAGAACGATGCCATTAGTCAAAGCAAACACTGACATTTAGGGCCCTATCTTTGTTAGTTTCAGAGCGAAGCAGTTGTCATTTTCCCGTCCAGCGCCCACGTTGTTTAAATAGCAAATGGCACTTGCACCCATCTGAGCGCCCTGGGGTGTGTTGGTCTTAAAATGAGGTGTGGTCAGGCGTATTGTTGGTGCATTGCTATCTTGAGGCAGCAGAAAGCGATTGCGAGATTGACCAACAAAAACCTGGTCAATGGCGCAGTATTTCACTGTTATTTTAAATGCGCATTATCTTAGCAAACGCGCCATTATAATAGCAATCCACCAAGGTGTAAGCGCACCTGGCTCTTAAAGGGAATGGGAGATGACACTCTGATTGGTTTATTGCATGTTACGCCCAAAACACAACCATGAATATTTAAGAAACTAAGTACAACCCTTTTGAAGGGAATTCTTTTTGCCGCTAAACTAACAAAAGTGGATTTGGACACGCCCTAAATGGATAGACTGTGCGTTTAGAACGTAAAAATATGGCCCTTAGTGTCAAACACAAAGGTAAAACATAATTTGTTCTGCAACAGCATGATAGCTTAAAAAAGTAATTTCCTTAGGTGGGCAAGAGATATTACCACAGGAAAATGCATGACAAGAAAACAAGCAGCGAGGGAATAATTCTATGTCTGTGTTGCTGTTTAAATCTCAGGAACAGTTTACGCCCCTGGGGATGATTATTAACATTATTCACTTTGGCCCGTACTCGGTGAGACCACGTCAACAATACAATCTATTGTTTTCTTACATTTGACAAAAGTAGCTGACAGTTTGGAATAATTTGGGCATTTAAGAGAAAGCTCATAGGACTGCAGTTACCAGAATATTTCACCAGAATATTTCATAACATGTCTAAATCTGTGTTTACTGTTCCATTGAGATAAATATCCTGTTTCTCACTGTCTTCCAGGCAGTAGGTGCAGGAAGCAGCACCCATAAGTCTTTGTTGCTTTCCCCAATGAGGGCTAATCTGGAGGCTGTCACATCAAACACAGGGACATCTTAGGTGTTATGTAGATAGTGCTAATAGAAACTTAGCCTGGCTCGGTCCCTGTGGACCCCCCTCTTGCTTTTTCATTTCGAGGGAGGCAGAGATAGGCCATCTTCAAAGGCTTCTGTGTCCCTGTGTATCGACCATGTTTCTCTGCAGCCCCAGAGGCTATCTATTAGGGAGGATTTGTCTTATGAGGGCTTTGCACTGCTGCTCACTTCTAAAAATAAAATATAATTAGAAAAATACAAAAACAAAAAAATAAACAAGTTGTAAGGAGTTCTATACTGCAGTAGTCTCCATGTTCCTGATGCAGTTTGTCGCTAGTTTGAGTGTGTCTTGTTCTAGCTGGCTTTTAAGCCCATTCTTAGCTAACGTTCTCATGTCTTGTTCTAGCTTGCTTCCTAGCCCCTTCTTCTAGCTAACTTTCTAGTAGATTGTTGGCTTTCTAGTCCCTTTTTCTAGCTAGATTTGTAGCCCTTTTTTCTTTCTACTGTTCTAGCATTTTGTTCTAGATGTCTTTCCAGGCCATTGTTCTACCTAGCCTTCTAGCTTCTTGCTCGCTCAACTCCATCCTGGACCATTGGCTTTAAATCGGCTCAAACAGCCGTACTGTTTATTGTGAGAAGCTGGTATCGTCTTGACAGACCAACATGAAACAATCAAACATGCTTTACCTTCAAAGCTCCAAACATAAACCAAGCCATATTTTATTGTTCTTGTTTATTGCAAGTGGATCTGTCCCTGTCTGTCTAACTGCTTTTCAGGACAAAAATAAACCTGGATTTACAGCTCAATGATGCAGTGCTTTGATAGGAAGGTCTGAGGTGGCCTGCAGTCTGAGCGATGTCCATCCTGATCATTAGATAAACTGTCAGCCCCCTATCCCTTATTACTGTATGTCCTTTCCCTGCATGCGATAGCCAGAATGCTATCAAGTAGCTTCAATAAAAAGGTGGGCTGGACTGCAGAAGATAGGCTAGCAAGTGATGGGGGGAAGAGGAAGTAAAAAGGAGAGAGAAGGAGAGAGGGTTTTTATACTCTTTGCCATCGCCTGAAATAAACCCAGGCAGAGTAGATGTAGTTGTCCAACGTGTACCCATAGGGCTTTCACTTTGAACAGCCCCTATAATAAATCTGGCATTATCA
This sequence comes from Percopsis transmontana, assembly GCA_025447815.1. Lineage (NCBI taxonomy): Eukaryota > Metazoa > Chordata > Actinopteri > Percopsiformes > Percopsidae > Percopsis > Percopsis transmontana. The sequence continues at coordinate 12,071 of JAOEHI010051005.1, read as the reverse complement.
GATGCTGGTCATTCAACAGATACGGCCTAAGTGCTGTTAGATGTGTCAGAGGACATGAGAGATTTTAACGGCCTTGCTGATGGCTTCACGTTTGTCCTGGTGTGCAGTTAGTTAAGTCTGTCAGCTGGCAGATTCCGGGAAGCCTCGTAGAGGAGAAGATACTGGGAAAAATGAGTCTGAGAGAGCAGAGAAGGATGTAGAGATGAAGGAGAAGAGGACAGACAAAGTGGCCTGCTCTTGGGCAGGAGACAGAGGGTCACTGGAGAAAAACCTTTCAGGAATATATTAACAGTACCGCAATAAAATCACAGCCATGAGGCAACTGGGAACAAACTGGGCCCATCACGTTAATCTCACTTACTGTACATTTGCAAGTCATCATCATAATCATGATAATTTAAAATAGTTTTAGAGAGGGAATATAAGATCAAAGAATCAAAGGAACCAGCCTGACAAAGATGTAAGAGAGAGATAAGAGAGGCAGGGAAAAAAGAGAGAGCGAGTGGGAGAGAGAGGAAAGGGGCAAAAGAGAGCGGATGCATGACCAGTGTGGCTGGATGGCCAACGAAGCTCTTAAGACGGGCTGACAGGAAAACACAAAGACAGCGACAGACAGGGAAACATGGCACACAGAAGCCAGCCGAACCATGTACTGCCACAGTGCCATGCACAATGATAATAAATAATAAATCAAAGAAGAGCTGGTAAAATAAAGTCAGTAAATAAATGCGCTGTCTTGTCCTCTGCTCTGACGCCTAATGGATTCTGTGTGTGTTTGTGTGTCTGGGTGTGTACGTGTGCGTGCGCATATACAAGCTGTGTAGTGGTCCAACAGTTATCCACGTTGCCATGGCGACTGCTTGCCAGAGCCGCATTAGCGTTGGAGTGTGATGATGACAGACAAATCTCTACCTTACAAGAACAAGCAGAATACACACACTAGCATCATTGTGCTACTGCACCTGTAAACACATTGTATACCCTCACATTGAATCAACGACTGCTTCCCTCCTTTAGTTATTAAGACACATACACACAGGGTTAGAGACTCAACTTTTTATAAAAAACAACTAGATATGCCCCACAGACATCTACAACAGACAACAGACAACAGTCTACAACAGACAACAGACAACAGTCAACAGACACTGTACTCTGTTGCTTTGAAGCAACAGAGTACAGTGTACAGTAATCATATTACTGTATTTTAAAGGACTAATAAGTAAAGAGTAACACTGTATGTCCAAAAGTGATACATATTAACACACAAACACGCACACACCTACGTTATACAGCATTCACTGCACTGGAAAGTCATCACAGTTTTATTGTTATATGGTCTGTACAGAAGCTATAAATTCACCTCCCAGGGTTAGAGAGAGAGGTTCAGGAATAAGAGGTATTGTTGTGCTTCAGTGTTTTATCTAGTGAACTGCTGGAGGAGGTTTTATGGCCCCCGTCGCTACCATGTATTAATATATTGACAAACCCGGGCAAACAATAGACTCGGGTTTCATATGAAAAACATGGATCACTGCAGCATCTGTGCAAATCAGCATCGCGGCCTCTTTAGTCTTTTGTGCATTGTGTGTTTCCTACATCTTTTCAAAGAAGTATAGTCCATATTCCAGTATGGTAGTGGAAGAGGTACATTCAACTACTGAGCCCCATACTGACAACTTAATGATTTCTACTCGGAGCTGGGGCTGCATCACAGCGATCTACAATAGAGGGACTAGAGTCATGCTGCTGTAGTCGCCGATCTGGGCTGATACATACCAACTAAAACCACCGGTCCAGGTCAGGCAGAGAGGCCCTCCATCAATATCTCCCACCCTCCATTTCCCTCTCCTCGTCTCATTCTGCTGCCTCACTCCCTCCATCTCATTTCTTCAACTTCACAACTCACTGATTCAAATATCTCCCCTCTTATTCCTTATTCCGTTTCACAGCACCCCCCCCCCCCCGCCCGCCCGCCCCATCTCCCTGCCAGCTTCACTCTCCTCCTCCTAATTCTCACATACTCCCTCACCCCCACCCCACCCCCACCTCGCTCTCTCGCTGTCAGTTTCTCTTTCCCCCCTCCATCCAATCTGACTTCACAGAGCCACTTCCTGTCAGAGAAAAATGACTGGGAACTTGCAGTGAGCGCATAAAAAGGATGCACATCGGCTAGCCCCACAGCGCGGCGTGATTCCAAATTGCATACGCGGGACGTGGCGCGCTCACACGCTGTGCAGGGAGGCGCGGGAGCCCGCTAGATTTTGAGGGCTGCGCTGTTTGTTCCCCCCCCCACACACACACACACACGTGTGACACACAAACACAAAGCTCTCCGGGGCGCCAACAACCTCTGCCAACTACAACACAACCCAGTGATGTGTGTGTCCCTTCAAGTCCTTCACACGTATCGGGCGGGGCCCTGCATTTGTTCTGGGGCAGGGGAGGGGGTAGTGGGATTTAGTGTTTCACCTAAATGTGAGCTTGCTGCCTGGAAGACAGTATACAGTTTTACCCTAAATTATTAAAAGCTGCCTCTTATTGCAGCTAGGACTGGAATAGTTTAGAGGCCATTGACAATAGCTTGTGGCAGAAAAGTATATAATTTATTTGGTGCTATTCTTTACCCAAACAGTTGACATGACCAATAGACCAATAGCCATGCTGGAGAAGACGACGTCATTCAAATTAAATGTCATTGGAATGTATATAAAAATAATCTGTGATAGCAGCACCAGACAAATAATAACACATGAAGATGCTGTCTGTTTTGATGTTTCTGGTCTTCTTTGTGCTAGGACATCATGTATACATTAGCCTAGTATTGTGCATGACAAATTACAAAAGCCTTAACTAGTAACTAGCTGTCTCTGTGACGCTAGCTAGCTCCCATACCACTTCCACATTATTACTCTTTAGAGTTAAAATCTACTAAATTCACTGCCAGTTTGTAACTGTTTTGCCTCTGCTGTGCTCTTTGGTTTGAGTTCCAGATACTAAAATCTGTTTTTTATTTGGTTTGCAAGTACTACCATGTCTTTAGCATGCTTTTAACATGCCTTTAACATGCCTTTAACATTACACATCTGAGCTGTCAAACCCTATATTCCCCTATGCCACTCTGTTGAGGACTGGGGATTTATAATTAAGATAGGGGTTGTGGGGTTGCCATGGGCTGTCTTCTCTCATCCCTGCTGTCAGTCCTCCTGCTCTTCGTGCCATTCGGCCACGTGCGCTATATTGTATCAACTTTGCTGACAAATGCTGGCTGTCCGTCCAACCTCCTTAAACATTTCGGGCTAGATTTACCAAACAATTAATGCCTGTTTCCAGTCGTTAATTGTTCGCAAAGACAGACTTAACCGATGCAGGCTATTTACAAATAGGGCGCAATTGGGTAAAATCGCAGATTGCCTGCCACACAAGCGAGAAGAGACGAATTGCACTTTCAATATGCATTCGTGGGAGGGTCATGGGGAAAGTTGGACTTCCACACAAAAAGGTGGGAGGATACGCGTAAAGTGCGCCTAATTATATATTCCGTGGTATTTACAAAGACTGCCAGTAAGAGCGCGCCTCTATTCTGCGGGGGAAATTCTCCGCCTCTTAAAAGCAGGTCTAAACCACGTGTTTTCCTGTGTGTAAAAATGGACCTTATTTAATGGCAGCAGTGGTCCGAGCAAGGCGAAGGCATACGCAAAGATGGCGAGCAGACAGGATTTATGCCACGAGAATCACTCTTTTCCAATTAAGCGAACCAGAAATCATCCGACGCTACAGATTAAGCAGCCATGCAATAATTCAATTATTATTATTAGTTGATTTTATTTATTATGGCAATCCAAATCGAAATTTTTTCTGAGGGTGTGGCTGTTCTGCCCTGTAATATTTTCAGGTTTGTTGTTACATGCACTAGCACTTAAATTTCATCGTCGCTAAATTTAAGCTTGCGCTTTCTTTTTCCCGTAGGAAGATCCATGATAGATACATGCGGGCCCATTCTTTGCTCTTTTAGAGGCGCGCTAATTGCGCTAGAGGGCGGAATATGCGCTGATTGCATGTTGGGTGTCAGGATTGATAAATACTACGCAAAATGAGGAAGCATAGCGTGCGCTATTACCGAACTCGCATAAACAGACACAGCGTAAACTGCAATAGTGTTTTACCCCTCCATGTCTTAACACAGAAAAGACTAGGGGTCCGTTCGGAACGGAAAGCAGTTGCCTCGTTGCCATAAAAAACAGGTGTCTCAGAAGGCATAACTAAGTCTGTTTGACTTTGTTCGAATGACCTATTAGAATAGCATTTAGAGTAATATGTGACATCAGCACGCCGTGTAACTAAACTTGTTGCTTTGGGTATGCATTTGGTGTAACTGGACGTGGGTTGCTACACAGATGCATCAAGAAATCACATCAAACTAATTTAGTTGGTTACAATCACAGGGTTATAAGCAGAGTATATATTTATCCCTAACTTCTATCTTTCTAAGTTAAATCTAAGTGAAAAGCCCCAAAAACGTATTTGTATACAAATAAGGCTTTGTCCATTGTTTTATCCGTCATCTTTGTTGGTAAATTTCCATTGGTTGAGGGAGCTGCCACACAAAGTTATGGGTAACGGGGAGTATTTCAAAACCGACCGTTGCGGGGGCAGTTTGAAGGCATCTTAGCAGACAGGAAAATAGAGTTTGATGAGTTTTGAATGGCCTAGCTGTCGTGTTAGACACCTCCTGAGATAGCATTTTACCCTGACTTTCAAATAAGCATTTGAAAACACAAAAACTGCTAATAACAGGAATGGTGGGTTATCATCTCAGCCTATACATATGCACACACACACACATGCAAACACACATGGCACACATGTTCAGGGGTGCTGTTTTAACATTAATATATAACATAAACCCCACGAATAGCATGGTGTCTTCCGCTCTCATTCCACTTTGGTCTCTTTTGTCTTTTTTTGTCTTTTTTTTTGTCTCCCTCCCTCCTTACTTCCATGTCAATATTTTAACCATTCTGTCATTTCATCCCATCTCTAATCTGGCTCACAGTTGTCTCTCACCCACTCTCTAGATCCTAGAGGCATGGGGTCCAGGCTCTGGGATGTCAGCTCCCATTAGCCGTGTTGGGAGATGCGTCTTAAGTGTGTCCTTCATTATTGAGTAAAGTGACATGTTCTCTGCCTCATTCGCCTCGGCCTCCTTAAGTGTCATCTTGTCCATTTGAATATATCCTGTTGATGGAAGCCAATCTTTTCTGTTCTCTGCCACATAAAACATAGACACACACGTCCCCCCCCACACACACACACATCTATTCAGGGCAATACTTAATCATCCACCTGTGCCCCCTCCCCTTCATCTTTCCTCCTCAATCCACCCCCCACCACCACCTTTTTTCTCTGTGTCTGCGGGCAGTGGCACACCTGTACAAGCCTGTAGAGGGACTCAAAGATGGATTGTCAGTCAGAGTATCTGGGCCTTCCTCCCCTCTGCCTCTGCCATGCCTGCTGGCCTGGAATGGAACCAGACTCATCTGGTTTGGCCCGTCTGGGACAGGTGATGCGTTACACTGCCAAACTGACGCCAGAACACTCCAACCAAACTAGACAAAAGAGGAATTTTTTGGGCACATAGACAAGAACACTGGAGACACACACACAGAAACACACAGTTTCACCTCACGCAGCTCCCTAACCCAGATCACAGGCGCATCACATGATCCAATCCCACAGACAGGCAGGCAAGCAGTCTCCAGCCACAACCAGAAATAGGTTAAACAGGCTAAAAATATCAAAAACATTAATAATTCAGCTTTTTGGCTAACCTGTACCTCAGAAAAGAAATAGCACACTTCTCACTGTGAAGTGGTTTAATGGCCAGGGTGTGCCAGGGCATATTTTGGTATTTCAAGCTACTGGAATTGATACGACCAGTTGCAGACTGACTAATGGGTCTGGACTGGTAGTACCCTTGTTTTGGCATGAGGCTAGGTCATCTATTCAGGACCGGTAATATAGCCAAAATAAAATTTGGTTTTGGTATTGACAATTTGCCTATGTGAAGACAAAGGGCTAACGTTATTGACATCATAACCATTGTATTCTTTTTTTCTTATTACATTTTAACAAATTGGCACCTCTCTAAGTGTCATGTTAAAATAGTGTAATATATACAGTGTGCAATAAAGTTCAACAAAACGTGGTTTTACTGAATTTGCCATGTTACCAATTATTTGGTCATACTTAGAGTACCTATGTCACTTTCTGATGTGTGGCATTAGACAATTAATGAACCTGAGACAGGCGAAAATGAAGTGATGATGAAACAGATTTCCTGTGTTTCACTGTGTTTTTTCATTATGTTAAGGCAGGTGCAGAGTGTATACCTATATCTCTTTGTTAAATACCCTTGGACGCCAATCCCCTGGGGAGAGACAGGCTTGTCTAAATATGTGTCTAATCTTCCATATGGCAAAATGAGAGGAACTGTGAGGACTGAGACAGTAAGATAGGGGAGGCTTAGAGGGTGGGGGTGGGGGTGGGGGACGACAGGGAGACAGTTAGAGAGAGAGTGAACGGGCAAAGTAAGCCATGCTGTTTTATAAGCTGCGTGTAAGCTGCACGTGTGTTTTAGTCTATTTCCTGCCTTTGTGTGCCTTGTGTGTTTGTGTGTGTTTGTGTGTGCATACGTATGTGTGTGTGAGTGCGAGAGCATTTTCTAAAGGTGTGGGGAATTAGTTCCCCCGAGGAGCACGGTGGTACAGCAGCTATTTCCTGCACATGCATTACACCCGTGTGCCATTTCATGCACACGCACACACAGACAAGGGTTGAATGTTAACCGAATTCAAAACAGAATTGCCATTTAAATTAATGTGTTTTTCAAATCGCAAAAGGTGACTCATGTGAGTTATGTTTCTAATACCGGAGTGTCTCAGAACGGACAGTCATTATAGGTGGAACACCGTGTTTCAGTTGTGTAAAACTCCACCCACCCGCCAATGCTGACAGTTACAGCAAGCACAAACAATTTGGGTTGGGGCAATATGATGATATATAGGCCGTGTGACAATATAAATTGTCAATACGATATACATTTGTGTACTGTTAGAGTCTATGCCATTTATATACTGTATGCCTTCTCAATACAGAACATGAGTCAGCTGAAGTATAAGACACGAGGTAACAGACAATGGCGAAAATGTCTCACTGTGTGTTTTTGCTTGCAAAAACTGGTGGTTAACAAGTTCAACTGTTGACAAATGTACTAATTGTAAATCGCTTTGGATAAAAGCGTCTGCTAAATGCTGTAAATGTAAATGTAAATGTGTATGTTCCGAGGGTCCTTGTTCCCCAGTTCAATATTCTGTTAACACACAATAACCCTCCTATTGTGTTTCAAGGTAAAATATTAAAAAAATTTTTTTATTAGAACAGGGCTTCAAAACAGCTATAAAAACACAACAAAACCAATGGTTATCATTTTATTTGATTTTAAAGGTCTCTAAAAAATGTTTTACATCTGTGGTATTCCGAGTCTGGGTAGTGATGTGGATACAATTTTTTCCAAAAACTTGACTCCAAACACTTTGGTTTGGGGTAGGTTTAATCCACAAAACTACCCAGAATGTTTTATTGCTGTATGCCATACTATTAAAAATCAATGTTCTCTGTGTGTTAGATTTTATCCTATTTTTGATCAACCCTAACCCTAAACCCCTTTGACGAGTTCCCACAATAGCTCATGTCATATTAAGCAAATACAGAGCTGGGAAACATCTTTTTCAGGTTCCCATTATGTGGGAACATAGGACCCAGGGAACATAGGACCCAGGGAACATAGGAACCTAGGAACATAAGAATGACCCCTAGCTAGCTAACAACCACTAGACCCACATTAACATTGTAATGCCAACTCTATGAGCTCACAATGGCTCTTGGAAATAACACTGCAACAATTGAGTTATAGTTGTTTAATTATTGTTCTTTGTGTGTCAGTTAAGTAGCATAATTTGGTGTGTCAGTTAATATAAAAACATTTTGATTAGGCTATAATATCACGTCTCTAAACTAATTTAGCATTGTTTTACTAATTACTTATTGCCCTTTTCTCCCCCTGTTTTATTTTGATTGTTAGTTCTCAATTTATTTTATTTATGATGTTTTTGCTTTACTTAACACTTATTACAATGTAGTGTCCTTTGGGTGTGTAAAAGAAGCTTTAAATGAAATGTATTATTGTTATTATTAGCCATATTATTAGTGTTTGTAATTTAAACAGTGAATGCAGAAATTGCAATTGGAATTACTAAGAAAAATAAAGTAATTATATATTTCCCCCAAAGTCTTCACCCTCAACACAGACTCACACAAATAAACATGCACCCATGCCAGAAAAGAAACTACTTTTATTCTGCCATCCGCACTGCAGACATATTTCCATGTGCAGGTGCTACTTATAATAAACATGCATCTCAATGAGACTTCATAAGCACAAGTGCTGGAATCACACACGCACGCACACACACATCACACACGCACTCACAATGGCCCCCCTATCCCCGTGATTTTTTATGATGCTGTTCGTTCCTTCTATTAATCAGTGTGAGTTGGCTTGTGTAATAACCTTGGAGACAGGCGCCACAGACATAAAACCATTAAAGGACCACAATCCACAAAGCCGTCTTTATTGTCACCTCAATGCATCACCAAAGCTTATTAAAAAAAATAGACTGTCGAGATAGACTCCAGGAGCTCTCAGACTCCAGAACACGCTTCACCCGCAAAAAGAAATGACAATCTGCCAAACACGCCATGGCAACTCTGAGATCAACTAGTGATTCCAGCATTCAGAATACTAAGAATCATGTTTTCTCATTTGCATTTTCTGCTGTTTCGCTATTGTCTGAAATACGAGGTTATCCTTACTCACAGAGGCACAGAGATTTGATTCTTTACGTGGGTAAAACCTGGGGGGAAATATCTCCACCTTAGACATATGCCCATGGCGATGATAAAAATGCAGCTTGGCCTGGTGCAATACTATCTCAGGCTGAACATTAATATGGGTAAGTCCATACCAACATAGCTAAAAGAGGAGAATATTTTGATATTTTTAAGCAGAACAAGACCTTGAGCCTGCCTTCCTATGCTTGGTTCGCCTTGTCTTCCAACACACACACACGCACACACACACACGCACACACACGCGCACACACACGCACACACACACACACACACTCACGCTACCCGGGGGCTAAATTCTAACGAGTTCCGCTCACCTTCGCTACAAGGCCTCCCATTCTGCCAGCATCTATTGGCTTCATGTTGACCAGCCCACTCCTCTCGTGACCCCTCCCAACACACACACACACACACACACACACACACACACACACACCTCCAGCCACCACACAGCCTTGAATTATTCAGCCTTTGCGGCAACCAGGAAGGCAGACACGCACAGAGATAAGCCAGAGTCTGTTTTGATGAGCAGCTGGATGGGATAGCATGCATGTGTGAGTACGTGCCTGTGTGTGTGTGTGTGTGTGAGTGTGAAGCTGAGGTGCGGTGTGTGTTGAGGCGTGCCTCCACGGCCGGCCGGCCGGCCTCGGTTCCGCGGCACAAGGTCGGCCGCGCCCGCGCGCTGCTCCCTGTTCCTCACACATCCCATTACAGCTCAGCTGAGCCTTGGCACACAAATACATATGCATGCACGCGCGCCCACACACACACACACACACACAAACAAAGAACAAACACCAATCTCATAACAGTGAGCAGAGTGGTTGTGCAGGTATGTGTAGAGAGAAAGGCCACGGGGCACGAGATATAGAGAGAGATAGAAATGAGAAAAAAACGAGAGCGATAGGAGAGGGTGGGGATCTACTTAGAGTGTTGACATTGCTGGCGTCCACATGTGTGTGTGTGTGTCGGGGGATAATCTTTTCCCCGGCTCTCATTGGGTTGTTAATGCGGATGCTATTTCCATAAACCTGCCTCCTGAACCACTGCCAGTCTCTTATGGCTCGTTTCCACTGTGCGGTACAGTACAGTTCAGTGCAGTACGACCCGGGATGGTAAATCCTGATCCGGTTTGTGTTTCCACTACCAACTGTTGCCTTACTTGATGGGTGGGGTGTATCGAAGTCATACTAGCCCAAAGAGTAAAAACAATGGAGGACATCCAGCAGATCTTGTTCTTGCTTCTCGGCATGTGACCAACGGTCTGCAGTGAGTCTAGCTTCACCCTTTAGGAACAGGACCACTGTGCTAGGTACCCCAACGGAAGAGTCCCAAAATGGTGGCACGGTACGGATCGGTATTTTGGTACCATTCACAACACAACTGTCACAACTGACATTCAAAACGGAAAAAATTGTGTACCGAATCGAACTGTACTGTACCGCTCAGTGGAAACGAGCCAATACACTCACCTAAGTCAAGCGGTACTAATACCAGGAATATACATTCACCAACACCTCTACAACACAATCACTGTTATCCGCAATGCTAGTGTGATATATAAATATACTGTATAAACGGCTGTAAAAAAGGTGTTTTTTAGCACTAGCTACTGATGAGAGTCAGGCAATTAGGATTATTTCTTGGATCTGAGGCGGGGCAGTTGGTGTGAGGAGGGTGGGGATAGCATTAGGAAGGGTGAAGGATTTACCATGGTGTTGAGCTGGGTGGAGTAAATGTCCTGCAGACCTCTGTAAATAGCTGCAACACACACGCACACACAGGCACACACTTAAAACACACAAACACCAACTGTCCTAGAAACAGCCACCGCGGGTCTCATCTGTTTGTTTCCGGGGTTTTTTTTCCTTTTTTTTGAGAAATTTTATTTTTCAAAGATATCATCCTTACTCAGTGTTCCGGTCACCAGGGGGCGCCACACATTTTATTTGATTTTATTTGCTGCTAAAGTCAGTGGTGTGCGGGCTCGTTGTGCGTACACACTGAGCACAAACAGAATTACACAGAAAACAGAATGCATATGTAATGCTTATGTAACCTACAAAGTAGTGCATCTCCATCAACAGTGCACCAGCAGGGAACGGTGCACACACAAATCATTTATTCACGCGTTCCTAGCGTGGGTGGTGTGTGTGATCACGACACACGGCCATGTGCACATGTTTTTCTCGCCACATTTACAGACTGTTCCGTGTATCCACAGAGGGCAGAATACAATGCCAAGCTAGCATGCCACACATACACACACACACACAGACACACACACACACACACACACACACACACACACACACACACACACCTGGTTAGCCGTCAGGGCTTCTCCTATTTTTTTGCCAAATTTATGTCAAATACCGCATCCCCAAGGCTCCCTTTACACCGTATCGCAGTCTATATTCCAGTCCAGCACATTTGCATTAGGCCATACTGTTCCTTTCAGCAGACAGTGTCTGGAGGCAACTAAGAATGCCAAGGTTGCGCCTATGGAGAATATGCTGGGTAGAATATTTGAGAGTAGAGTATTTGTGTAATTTAATAATAATGTGATAATGCGTATTGCTAAATAGTATATAATGAAATATATGATGTAATATGGTATATAATGGGCATATATGTTTTTGGCCTGCATGTGATCATCTGGTATATGATGTAAAGCTCTGAAATGTGATAAAAAACGTGTCAAAAAATAATAATAATAAAATGGATCTCAAAAAGATCTGAGTGCATTGGCGGTTGTTGCTCGAGGGCAGTGCAGGGATGGATGTATTACTGACACTGACTTGTACCAGGGAGCAGGACATGGTTCTCAGGGTGGAGACTACTAACTCACTCCTAGGGCTCACAAGGCACGGTGGCACACAACTAATGGCCGTACAAAAGCAGCAATTCACTGCATATTTTCCCAAGCAGCATACAGTTACTTTATTATGGTGAAAATAAAGAACCCTATAGGTGTACAATAGGGGGGGGGGCCCCCCCCCCCCCGCCGCGCGGGGGGGGGGGGAATGTTGGTGGGTAGGTGGGGTGTGGGGGGGGTTTGGGATGAGGGTTGTGGATGGCGGTGTGTGGTGGTTGGTTGG
>JAOEHI010051004.1:0-19646 GCA_025447815.1 Percopsis transmontana | reverse complement strand
AAAAAATGTGCAGTGGTCTCCTAATTTTTTCCGTGGCTGTAACATTGATAACATTCTGATAACATACTAAAATTTGTCTAAATACTGATGCGTCCCATTTTCGTCATATTGAGAACAGAAAATAACTATATATTCGTCACAATTTTGACGAAAATGATATCAAGCAAATTCACATATTTGTTGTTACATTGACGAATTTCATTTTTTGCCACCATTTGACGACGATCAATAAGACCATGTTGGTTGAGGTTCACGCATCTCTGTGCGTCACTACTCATGCCTGTGTGTGTGTGTGTGTGTGTGTGTGATGGTAAGCACACCCGATTGAAAGTGAAATTATCGGACTTCACTTATACTTTCGCAGGATCCTCAGAACTAGATAAGTAGAAATGCTTGGAATGCAATTCACATTCTTTGTAGACTGGACATATCAACCAGAAAATCACATAAAAGAGATGGCAAAGGACATATGGGAATTTAAAGAATACTGATTTGCTCAAATGAATTCACAGGGGAAGCGTAACAGATCCGTTTAGGCCAAGTGGGAACATAACAGCAGTGCGATTTCATAAAACCATGTTGATGCTGATGAAACAGTCGCCAGGTCTGCTCTTGCCAAATGAGAAAGAAAGAGGGAATAGTTATGTTGTAGGCTATATTGTGTTTCACTCTTTCTTTTCCCTCTTGATTGGCATATAGTGCCACATAGTACTAGACTCAAACATTATTGCGTGATTCATATCATTAAGTGTTAATTCGTCCTCCAGAGAGAGGCACATGATGACATCATGTGCTTTTGGCTAAAACTGTTCTGAGTCACCCTGTTCATTTATGCAACAGTGGATGACTGCACGGAGACACTGACCTCATTTCTCTGCATGTGTGTGTGCATGGTGAGTTTTTCTTCCTTTTTATATATATATATATATATATATATATATACATATATATGTATGTCTGTTTATAGGTTTTGACCTTGTCAAATGCGAGGAACCAGGCGTACCTAGTTACGGCTACAAGATCCAGGACGATGGGCATTTTGCCAACACGTTTGTCCTGTACTCCTGTAACCCTGGATACAGTCTCCATGGCAGCAGCACACTCACCTGCCTCAGTGGAGACAGGCGTGTCTGGGACAAACCACTTCCTTCCTGTATAGGTTAGTATCTGAAGTAGTACAGAAGCACCATATTATTAAAGTGTCGTTTCTGAAAAGTAACGTTTCAGTCTTTTTTGAATAATTTGTCAAAGTCTTTTATAATGTTATAATGTGCTGTATACTGTGTCTGTCATCATCATTTCTTTTATAGTCCTTCACAAAAACTACATGCATTTATTGAAAATTTTGAATCATTATGTGGATATTTTTTATTACATTTATTTTTTTCATTCTTTTGTTTATGTAATTTTTGTTCATTGTTCTTGGGCGGGTGTATAATTTATCTCAAAATCAATATGATATTTCTAAATTGCAGAGCTCTCGAATTACAAGTAAAGCCTTATCTACAATGTTGATAATTAGTGTGGTCGTTGTAAATCTGAAGCATATTTATCAGTGAAGTTCCAGCACCAGGCCTTTAGATCTCATGGATCTTTCACTTAGCCTAGTGAGACCATCATGATCTTGTGAGCTCACAAATAGTTTCACCCTTCTTTGTCAGTCTGAAAACCCTTCACAGAAAATCATTTCTGCTCAGCCAAACAAGCACCAAGCGGCTCAGCTTTTAGTTCATGCCACCAGCAAGAAGTGCCTGGGTTTGTTCATATGTTTGTTGTTCTGATTAGTTGAAGGTGGTCCAATCGCCTGCTAATGACTTTGGTTGACACCTATAAGTTTTTGTCAAGGGGCGAGGACGCGAACCCAGGTGCAGGGAGGAGAGTTAACGGGTTTTATTTGGGGCTTGGCGGGGGGGAGGTAAATCCCGAGGGTTGAGGGGTGCTAGGGCTGGGTCTTGGGGGGAGGGGTGTTGCGGAGAGGAGAGTCCGGGAGGCCGGCAGGAGCAAGGAGGGTCCTATGTTTGTAGAGGCGCGGGAGCGAGACGGTGGAGCACAGGCCGGGGAAGACAGAGAGCGGGCTGCGGGCAAACGGAGACAGGGCTTTAGATACACAAAGAAACACAGGACTTCTCCAAGGAGTTCTCCAAGACGCAAGAACTAGACTAACTGGGTAGCTTAGTCAACGATCTGGCGGCATGTTGAAGTGGGAGCCGGGTATAAGTAGCCGAGGCAGCTGATGGTGATCGGCCGCAGCTGTCCACTCCAACACACCTGATCCCACTCTTGCAATTAAGCACACAGACAGACACAGAAAGAGACAGAGGCTCCAGGCAAGGAAGACGGGGCGGGTACGAGGGCGTGACAGTTTGGGAGGGGGACTCACCTCTGTGCTTGGCTTGTAGGCTCGGCTCAACCCGCAGGTTCATTTGTATTTAAATGGGTAGGATAGGCAACAGAACACAATATAGAAATATAGAAAAACACACGTGGAATAACATGGACGTGTAGCTCATATTAGCTCTTCCTCCGGGACCACAGTTAAGTAAAAATGCATCCAATTTAGATCAGTTTAAACTAAAAGCGGAATTTAACTTTTGTTATACCCTTGACTGTGTAGCATACTTATATCAATGTGTCATTCCACTGACGTTCACCAGAATTTAATCCCCCGTTTGCGGTAGGTGTTAGAGCCCAAACTCACATTAGTATTAATCCTCCACTCATTCATTGTTTCTCAAAAAATACTAACCTTTCTGCAAATGTATTCTCATGTTTTTTTAAATGTATGGAAGTGAATAACGGATGCATCCACATTTACACCCGTCCGTGAACAATAGATTATTATTTACCGAATGTGAGCATCAGAGGACTATATAGTTTAATAGTTAAAAAGTAATTGGAGAGAAGAGTATGTGGGTTGCTTCAAAGTAATAATAAACTTGACCGAATACAAAAACAGTTCTCATAACTAGTTTTGACTGTCAAATAAAAGCATGTGTATTCATAACATAAAGTATATCTAAGGGGTGAAAACAGAAGGGCATCAAAATAAAAATGACAAAAATGAATAACGTTTAACATTAGAATGCTAAAACAACAATTTCGAAGTAATTGTTTGTTATAAACTAAACAACAATAGCTCAGTTTTATTATTATTCAGAACGTGCACATGACAGTAATTTAAGGTTTTCTCATTTGGCACATCTATTTGAATATTTCCCAGGTACTATGGCAGATTAGCTGCCAGAGGGCAGGTTTAGTTTTTTTTTTGGTAGTTTAACTTTAGTTGGCACTTGGCAGCTGTTAATTAGGGTAGAAATGAATGAGCCAAACAATGGGTTCTTCTGCCCTGCCAAAACACTCAAAATCACTGAGGTGACACAGTGAAGGTTTTTGGTTGAGGGTGTGTCCCCCAGTCATACTGTGTGCACTGAGTGCACAGGGCAAGCCAGATTGTCATAACTCTGCTTTGTTGTTTGCTAGCACAGGTGTGCTACATCACACCTGACCAGAAGGACTGATTATTATCCAACAGCACTGAAGCATGAATTAAAAAAATTTCTACTTGAATGAAATGAATAAATCATTGAATTAGGATGTGTAGGAACTTTGCAGATGTTATCTTATTATACCGGATGTAGTCACTGTAACCTGCCAAACTCCTCTCTGAGGACAC
Organism: Percopsis transmontana; assembly: GCA_025447815.1. Lineage (NCBI taxonomy): Eukaryota > Metazoa > Chordata > Actinopteri > Percopsiformes > Percopsidae > Percopsis > Percopsis transmontana. The sequence goes on along the minus strand of JAOEHI010051004.1, from coordinate 15,973 downwards.
ACAACGCCTCTTAAAGGTTGCTAATAGCAACTAACAAGAGACCCAGTTCATGGCTGTTAACTGAATAATTTATGTCAATATACAGTGTTTCCCTTTGATTTTTTCCGGCGGTGTGGTAGATCCCCAAAGCTACAGTTGCCATCACAGGGTCTAGCTTACTAGTGGCACCAAATATTATGGATATTAGTAATATAAACCATGCTTGTCCGTCCGTAATAAGTAATATAAATTATTTTATTTATTATGAACAGGAATGGTTTTTGTCACTAAAGCTGGTGGTTGTTTTCATCTAGTGGTACATTAAAGCTGAAATAACAAACTCAACCAGGAAAAAATTTACATTTATAAACTTAGATATCTTGTACCAGGAATCTCTCTCTCTCTCTCTGTGTGTATATATGTAATTTTTAAGCATTAATAATTTTGTAAAACCAATCTATGTTTAGTAATATTGTAAGGGCTTGCCGTATCTGGGTAAGGTTGTGTGTTACTGACTACAGGCAATGTAACACTCTAGACACTAGAAGTCTCTAGACTGTCGTGCGTCATAATTGTCAAGGACACTATATGTTTTATTGTTTTATACGATAAACCCAGGCTGTAATGATAGTGTGTGTGTGTGTGTGTGAGAAAGAGAGAGAGAGAGAGAGAGAGAGAGAGACTACCTATCCCTTCGACACAGTGCAATCATTTGTTTGTGCTGCTCTAGTGCTTTCTCATTCAGGTAAGCCAGCAACCAGAAGAATGCAACCTTGCGCCCTGGGCTAGCTTTCTCTCTACCTTACTACCTTCATCTCCACCCCACCTGTGTCTGTCCATCTCCCTGCCACATCTGTACGTCCTACAACACTGTCTTTCATTAGGTGAAACGCAGAGGCAGTGCTTCTGTTTTTGTTTGTATTGTTTTGTTTCCCATCAGTATGCGTCCGGTTTTTGTCGTTCTTTTTTCTTCTTCTTGTATTTGTGTACGTTTGTCTATTTTATCTCTGGAAATGGTGCTTACTACCCTTGGCAGGCTCTCTCTCGTTCTCCATCCTCGGTCACAGTACTGTCTTATCTCCGCTTCATGTCTTTCTGTCTCTTTCTTTCCAGCACAATAGCACATTGTAATTTGACCTTTTTTCATTCAATATATTTTCAATCAGCCCAGACATGCTCACCAGGTTTTTTAAAGCATGTCTGTGTGTGTGTGTGTGTTTGCGCACAATCTTATATATATATATATATATATATATATATATAGTCTGTCTGTTCAATTGTGTTCCAGTGTTGGAGTGTTTTTTTCTCTACATCTCAATCTTTCTATGTTTTTATCTTTCTATGTCTTTCTGTCTGTCTGTTTTTGTGGTAATGTGGGCGTTTATGTGTGTGTCTGTGTCTGTGTGTCCCGCCTCAGGGAGTGTGACAGCGATGAATTGTCATGGCATTGTAGATTGCAGCCCTGTTTTAATGGTGCCCTTACTCACACAATCCCATGCTACAAACACAGATGCAAAGCCAACACCAGAGCAGCTGTGGTGGCTCACCAGGCTGGCCTGTGTCACGCACGACAGTGATTTCTAATAGGAACCCCTCCATCTCTCTGTTTCTCCAACCTTTCTTTACCTTTGCAAGCTATGCTGAAGACACTGAACAGCATGAATAGTAATGATACAATCTTTTTTCTTTTTTCTCTGGCCAGATATATTTGATACTCTGAGAGGAAACAAACACAGGTTGATTTGAGGTTGCCAGCTCAAAGTCAGAGCTGAGTTTCTATTTTTACCTCTGAGCTGTCATTTCACATTCAAAACTATTAAAAAAAGACTATTAAACCAAAACAAAGCACCTGATGATTGTTTAGATAATTGTGTTGCCTACGATAGGCCTATGTATAGGTCTATCACTGTAGCTGAATGCAGAGGTTTTTTGACTGGTGATTTTCTTTCCTGTAGATACAGATCTGACATAATTATATAACAATAACATGTAACGAATGTAAACAGCCAGAGCCGCTGACCACACTGTGGACATATTGGTCATATAGATGCACTGACGTAGCATTTAATTGACCGTATTCTGCATGTCTCCACATTTTAAGTAATTGTCTTTATAACGATATACCAGAGTATTACAACTGGTTTAAAGGTGCACTCCTCGACTGCATTCTGACGCACCTCAGGGCCCCAAATATCTGCCCCTCTGCCTTACAAAAATCTAGGCAGCTGTAAGTGGAGGGGTAGAGACTGGTGTACGCTTATAAGAGCTGTGATCATGCGTGAGCCACTCGGCACTCATATGTAGAAGGGGTCTGGAACAGTTTTGTGAGTCTGGTTTCAACCACAAGGGTAATTCCAGACACGAATCTAGACACAAATGTCCCTTTAAATGTTTCAGATAATATAACAGATATATACTCTAACTTGAGTTTGTTTTTGTGTGTTGTCAATATGCCCTAATAGGACAGCAACACCAGCAATGGCATAAAATATTTGAAACACATCATCAGTCCAACTGAATGTTGGGGCCATACTGTATACTGTACTGTAACTAGGCCATCTTCTGGCTATAGCCTAATCCTAACTCCAGGCTATTCCCTGCTCCATATGACAACAATGCTAACTTTAGAACAACAAATAAAAAGCTCGACGTCTGTGTTTCTGTGTGTGTTTCTTGTGTCCTTGAAGCGGAGTGTGGAGGTCACAAAAATGGGGCAGTCTCTGGCCGTATTCTGTCTCCCGGATACCCCGCTCCGTATGACAACAACCTCCACTGTACCTGGACCATTGAGGCCGACACTGGCAAGACTATCAGGTATTTTTCAAGTAGTTAGGATTGCAGGGTAGGGGGCAGAATTGGCTAGTAATCAGGGTGGAGGACTCCCAGCAGAAAGGTCCTGTGTTCTGTCCCCGATATGCCTGGCCGACCTGTAAGCCTCCTTGAGCAAGATGCCTTACCCCTGCCTACTCCTTAATCACTGTTAGTCGCTTGGGATAAAAGCCTGTTTGTTTCCATTATAGTCTATGGAGTAGTGACCCGCGGGTTGGGTGGGTTCGCGTAAGCTTACTAGAAAACCTTGCGAGTGCGGGCGGGTTGGGTCAAAAGTGACAAAGCAGCATTTCGAATAAGTTATAAATAACTAGGCTTTGCGATTACTAGCTCACCTCCACCTTCTCTTCCTCTCGCTCTCTCTGTCTCTTTCTCTCTCTCTCTCTCTCTCTCACGCACACGCACACGCACTCACCTGAGGGTGCAGGTCCTTTCATTACTTGTGTTACTGCTATTCAACAATATAGAAGACCGGAACAATTCGTCTGTTTATTTAGTAGCTATAGATCCAGACGCTATAAGGCCTAAGATACAATGGGCTGGCCTACGCCTTGCCCATTGAAATAGTGCAGCACTGCAGCACTGCTCACTTTATGTAGCCTATGGCGGCTCTGCAAAACCTTGTCGTCTACACCAGTGTCTGTCCCGTTTGTTTGAAAATCACAATACAGGCTAAAGTTGGCGGTTTGCCCGTCAGGTCGGGTTCGGGTGGTTGATCAACCCATATTTATGCGGGCTGGGCCGTGCGGATTGGCTTTTATAACGGGTCGGGTGGGTGCGGGTATTAAAAACCCCTGACCCGTGCATCACTACTCTCAACAGTACATATCCTCAGAACTACAATTAATTTATGGACATGGGCATAAGGTACACTGCTGCAGTGTACCTATACACTACTGATCCTACACTTATTAACGGTATAGTAGTGGTAGTAGTAGTAGTAGTGGTAGCATTGGTAGTAGTATTGTAGTATCATTGGGTATGGGGTACTGCATGCAATGATACCCTGCTGCTCACTATAAAGGCATTTTCTGTTGCATGCGTGTTTATGGATATAGCAGCTGACACTAGACGTTGTCAGCTAATAATATATTCAGACAATATAATCCAGAATTGTTTGCTGTCAACCCCACTGGTGAGGATGAGAAGCCACCGCATCAGTCATCATGTCACCAACGTGATTCTCACAGCTCTTCCTGGACACCTGCTTCCATTATTAAGTGTGTGTGTGTGTGTGTGTGTGTGTGTGTGTGTGTGTGTGTGTGTGTGTGTGTTGTCAGGCAATTCCCAAATCCAACTAGGCCTATGTGTTGACACTATGGTGGGCTGCAGGGTTTGACAGTACAGTACAGAGGATAGCTGCAACTTATGTGTATTTCACCATTGTGTTTGTGCCTTATTTCTCCCCCACCCCCACAGCCTCCACTTTATTGTCTTTGACACGGAGGTTGGGCACGACATCCTGAGAGTCTGGGACGGTCCATTTGGCACCTCGGAGGAGGGGATTCTGCTGAAGGAATGGTCCGGCCCAGCTTTACCTGAAGACACCCACTCTACTTTCAACATACTCACGCTGCAGTTTGATTCTGATTACTTTATCAGCAAGCAAGGATTCTCCATACAGTTCTCCAGTAAGTACAATTAGATAGCCCTTAAGCTCATTTGTCACTTAAAAAGAATTAGCATAGCTACACAGCTAGACAGATACTTTTACAAAGATGGCCAGGAAGACAGCCTATAAATAGCAGATAAAGGAATTGTGTGGTTCACGCCAAGACATTAAGGACTTAATTAGCATTGTAATATGTTTAATATTAAACCTAACAGCCTTTACTCAGATAGGCTTATATTTTATTAGTTAATATTTTAAAAGATTTCAGTACTATTTATGTGAACTTTAGAAAAGAAACATCAGAAACCTCTACAGAATTGATTGGTTTCAATAAGTAGAATATTATTAAGTGTACGTTCCACGATCTACGTAGACATAGGCTGTTAAAACTTAATGATTTCCAACGCTTTGCAATCTGTTGGTGCTGACAGCAATTGTGTGCGTTCAAAAAAATCATCCCATGTGGTTCTTGTTCTTATTGGTAGAAGCAGATCTTATCATCTGCTAGTGCCTGTGTTTGAAAATCACCCTTCAAACATTTGTTGTTCTGATTACTTGAAGTCCAATCACCTGCTAATGATTTGATTGACACCTATTGGCACCGCCTCTATGATAAATTACTTTGGATGGAGAGTTTGCAGACAGATGTCGTGGAGCTTACAAAATCAGGATGGTCTTAGCAGGGTAACAAAGACAAGGGAAATACTGGGAAGTCTAATTGAATCTCTATGTTTCGTGTGGTGATGTAGTTGAACCACTGGATTGTCTATTGCCCTTTTGAAAAATTGCCTAAGCCAAGAAACACAAGGAGACAGTGCAGTCAGACATAAAGTAATCAAGCCTCTTACAATAGGGCTTCTACATCAGCACATGCAGACAAGCACATCCACTCTGCATTGCTGTAGTGGTTCTATAGGCATTGTTCCTTATCAAAACAATTCTCAGAAACATGCAAGCACATATGGTTTTTTATGCCTTTTTCCCCTTTCCTTCTATCTCTCTCACATATGCACACTTTTGGGCCATTTACTTTCTATCAGCATTTTACTTCGAATCATAAATATTTACATTGCTTATGTTCTCTCTCACACACACATACGTGCATTTTGTTTTATTTTCCATCAGCTTCGTATTTAGATGAATAAATATTTACACCCACTAACATGCTAATCAAACCACTGTTCTTCCATTACTATGGTAATGACTCCTTATATTTACCCCCACACTAATTTACCAGAGGGATGGTAATATTTACCACGCACTCATTTATTTAAAGAAAAGTTTGTGCATTTGTTATTGATAAATAAAAAATTAAGATTTAATCGCTTTGAACACTTCCTCACTGTCTGTTGTCTCAGTTTTAACAGTTTGTATTGAATAGTATAATAATAGTAATAAGTGTTAATATTTTAAAGCTGCTACTACATTTATGAAAAGTACAGATTGTAGATTTAGCATGGATACCGATTTAAAGTGCATGGCAGTCCCAGGTCAGTGTTTAATTTAAGCTACTAGAATTTACTATTTGTATTTTAAAAATCATTTAAATTAGTTTGGTGTCAGTGTTTTGTGATGCATTTATATGTAACATAAAATGAGCTATATCAAAATCGCCAATAAGGATTCCAAATGCTTGCCACTGGAGAGTCAATGGTCAAAGCAATGGGGCTGATCAGAAATGCAAGCTTTACACCTGGAAATGCTGTCTAACCTGAAACCCCTTGTAGTCTTTTTCAATAATAAAACCTTACATAGATTAAGTCATCACACAGCTATGTGTTTCAATAACAGAGTTATTCTATCATTAAACTAAGTCTTCTATTGCTCAAAACGTCTATACTAATGGGTTAATCAATGTCAGTGTATAATGATGTGGATTCAAATGGCGGGCGTTGCTGCACAATCCACTCATTAAGGGGAATTACGTAGATATAATTACATAACATAACACAACCAGCAATTAGTCAATTCAAAAAAGGAGTACTAAAGTCAAAACAAAACCAGCATCCTCATTACTTGCTACAGTACATTCATGTCATTCCCCAGATTCATGGGTAAAATACCAGATGGGGCAAGTTTATACTAAAAAGTCAATGTTGTTGGCTAGTTACTGCTATTACTGTCCAATGTTAGAAGTATGGAAATAGTAGGAATATGGTGAGGGTATGACTCATCTGCTTGCAGTTAAAGTTGTACAGGGAATCCACAAACCTGTATCTGCACAAAAAAAATCACCTGCTGGCCGTGTATTTTGAGTGTTTACCCTTCCCAAAGCAGACCTCCTGTGCCTCTTTTTGGGTGTCCAGGCACAATGAAGCTATCAGTTTACCTAATTATGTCCTTCCTATCTGTGCTTGCCATTGTCCAGCCACCACAGCTACTACATGTAATGACCCAGGCATACCGGTAAACGGCTCTCGCTATGGGGACAGTAAGGAACCAGGTGACAGCATGACGTTCCAGTGTGACCCGGGCTACCAGCTCCAAGGACAGGACACCATCACATGCGTACGGCTGGACAACAGGTTTTACTGGCACCCTGACCCTCCGACCTGTATCGGTAGGTGTCCATCTTAAGTCACCACACACAGACAAATACACAGAGATGACTGTTGAACATGATGTTAAGATGTAGAGGATTTGTGGGGTGCCAAAGTCTGTGTTCTTATTTAAGATCGTATAATCGATTGTGGTGGGCTCCTGGCAAGCCTGACCCGCCCACTATAATTGGCCCCGTTTATGTTCCCTGTCTTCATCAGCCACCATGCTGCTCTGTCTCGTTCTTTCCCTCACTCCTCCCTCCTGTCTAAATAAGATAAGACAAAATGAACTTCATTGATCTTGAGGGAAAATTGGGTCATTGCAGCCGCGAAGAAAGGAATTTCGATAAAAACACAACAAACAAGAGGCGTATTGAGTAATCAACCTACAGCATCCATCCTCATCATGCTAATGCACAGCCCCTTTCAGCTGAGAAGAGCGCTCCCTATGTTAACACTTGGCAAAGTAGTATGTTTGTGTTTTTCCCATCTAGTGTGTGCATGCTGCGCTTTGCAAAAGTGAATCCCTTGCAGTTAACCAGTACGACATTCAAAGATGGACATATGTGCAGAAATGTGTTCAGACATAGACATCATTCACACAAGATCAAATGCAAATAAATGCAAATACAGAAGTCGGATGGCCTCATAGGTAGCTGTACAGAATAATGTAGACCATTCGTATTGGCATTTTCAAATGTTTTAGTTTTGAGGAAGGTTTCCTCATAGACAGAAAAATAATTAATAAATACATCATAAATGGGGACTTGTATTCAGTTAGTAATCTCCAGAATACTACAGAGTGGACATTTCATAGAAGCTTTTCGAATCAATAGATAATTTTTTTTAAACATGAAAATTCAGATGACTCAGAATGATTCAGAATACTCCACCTTTACAGATCCAAATAGACAATAGATAGTTGTAACATTAGCACAGTTAACAGTTACTTCCACCAACGCCAGTACAAAATATTAGCATCACTCTGGTCGTGTTTGTTTCACTGATGTTTATCTGTGGGTAGCTTTCCACTCCTACTCAACTTTACCAATGTGTCAAACCATAGTGGGTGGGATATCAGTTAGGCCTCCATGTCATGTGTAGAGCAGTGGAAGCAGCATGCCAGGCACCTGTTGGGAAATAGGCTGATCGTGTTTGCTCTCATAGAAATCCCCTCTACAATAAACGTCCCTTATTGCTTATAAACATGGGGAAATTCCACTCCACAAATCCCTCGCACTGTTTAACATCATTAGGTGTTCTTTCCTGTCTTTATTTTCCTGTTTGAGCTCCCCCCGTCGCAACAATGACATGCTGGGTGCAATCCTGCAGGCCCTATTGCTGTGTGGCGGATACATTTTATGTCCTTGGTGATCCAGTGGTTTGTTATTCAGAAAATAGCACTGTCAGTGCAGTAATTGATGGGAGAGCCTGCCAATGTCCTCGCCATGCAACCCCCATAAATCCTAGTCCAAAGGCTCCCATCGAGCCTGTGAAGATAGCGTGGCCTCCACACCATGGATCCCTGGGTCTGCGCTCCCACAGGTCTGCTGGTAATAAGATGTTGTTGGACCTTGTGCCTTCACCTGAGGACTAGATGTGTCAAGAGTCTTACCTCCCTCTTGTCTGGGACCTGACATATGGGCTATGTTAGTCAGGGTGGAATTACCGGCCACTGCCACGAAGGAACTAGGGCAGATTTATAAGGGTTGAGGCTATGACATCCAACTCGCTTCTGATGTCATCTGCAGGCAGAAAATAAACACTGGAAGCCCAAACCTAATGAAAACTCCCTCAACAGAAATACATTCTCAATGTGATCCCCAGACGCATTCCTATAATCAAACCGCTAATATTTGCCTTTACTGTTTACTGCCATGGATTACACCATCTGCCGTTTAGCACCTTTTCCACCATGGTCGCTTGTAAAATCACTTCTTCGCAGAAAGACTGGCACTCATTCAGGTCTGTGACCTCACATTTCCCATGGCAATATATGGAAACTAAGGATGGCACACTTCCTTGTAGACGTGTATGTATATTTGTGTGTGTGTGTGGTAAAAGTGAAAAAATAGATCTTAAGTTCAAAACAAGCGTGGGGGAAAAAATCAACCAACATCTATTTCGGCTGGTTAGTGTATGCGATTTGTACCTTTCATTGTTTGTTTGTTTTATGTGTTTGTTTATCATTTACATTTACAGCATTTAGCAATTTAGCAGACGCTTATCCAAAGCAACTTACAATAAGTACATTTGTGGCTGAATAGGTCATACACCAGTTATCGTAAGCAAACAACTTTATGTTAGAATAATGACAGCAGCATGTAATCAGGGCTAAGTTAGTTATACATTTTGCAACATGAAGTACATAACATATCGTTCAATTTTTTAAACAATTGCTAAGCCTAAAAAAGTGCTACAGAGGTGATTTTTTTATTACTATTCCGTTATTGTCTATCAATATCATTCTGGTTTTATATTACTTCATTTTATATAACACAAAAAAACTTCAGCACAAAGTTGACACATTTTGTGTTTTTAAGCATTATATTGTATAAATAGTGGCCACCGCTGGGGCTTATTTGAGTGGTCAATCAGGAGTGATTGTCTCTTCAAACTACTGCTAACCCCTCCGTCCTCTGTAAGCTAATTCTCTCTGCGGCCCTGGGGCGGTCGCTCTCTCGGTCTCTCTCTCTCTCTCTCTCTCTCACACACTCCCACTCTCACTCACGTTCCAGCTACTTGTGGCGGTAATGTCAGCGGTCCCTCTGGGGTAATCCTCTCCCCTAACTACCCCCAGCCCTACCCAGCAGGGAAAGAGTGTGACTGGAGAATACAAGTCAGCCCTGACTTTGTTATTGCCCTCATCTTCAAAAGGTAGGCTAGCTGTGGTTAAATAACAGTTGTTTTATTATACTGTATGTATTATGCATAGCTGCGTAAGATCCCCATGCAAACACAGGCTAAACAGATGTGATCAAACCAATGTCACACAGTGCATTTAACACAACAGCCCTCAAATATATATTTCCACTTCTCCCTCTTATTTGAGCCTTTGTTCTCAAAGCATTACGACACTGCACGCTTGTGCATGAGCGCACAGTCACCTGAGAAAAGTGGGGGCTCATAACTGAATACTAAACACCAAGCAGACTTAGGGCCCTAGTTTCCCGGTAATTTTGGGACGTCGGTAAGCGGCCGCAACAGCAGCGTAGTTGTAAAAGGGTTGGATTAGAATCCACAGCGGTGGCTGTCTTCAATTACGGCCAATCAAATCAGCTCGTCTCATTCCCCTTAACAGCAGCGCGCTCTGTGTCTCGGCGAACTGCCAATTTTGTAATAGACGGCGAAAGTCCAGACCGGCAGAAAAGCTTCTCCCGGGACGAAACATCAAAAATGATGTCCTTGTTTGGGAGGTGCACAGTCGCCAAGTGCGCAAATATAGCACCTCTAATAAACCACCATGCCCATTTCGGCACATGGCGCGACGGGTAATTAGCAAGCGCGCCCAGCCATGAGAAAAAAACACCTTGTTCCCAACTAAATCTGCGTTAGCGCTATCGCCGGCCTTGCGTCGCCTGGAAACTAGAGCCCTAAAGGTTAAGCGGGTGGATAGCAAACCTCACATACACACAGATCAAAGTAAGGGTTAGCCGTGTGTGTCCATGCGTGTTTTCATGGGTTGTGCGTTTCTGGTGAATGCAGGTGGACACACACTGAGTGGAAGACAGGGCTGGCAGGTGGAAGACTGGGCTAACACACTGACAGTGCACACATTGTGCCATTGTAACATAAATGAGGAAAAAGTGACTCTTTATAGAGTGACCACATTTTGATAAAACACACACAAGGAGTCAGGAATTACAGTTGCTTTAGGTTTAGTTTTGAAATTCAGCAGGTTAAAGACTTATTATACTTATTATATTAAGCGGCACTGTGACCAATGCTGAACATATGACCTAATTTTCCCCAGAACGCACCGTGACGTCACTAAAAGCAGTTCCTTACAGACAAATAGCGAACATCATACAGTATGTCTTGTTAGAAATTATGAATATTATGCTTGCACATATTTAGCAAATATTACTCAATAAAGCTGTTTAGCAATAGTACATTTTAATAAACCTTTTTTACAGTAACCATTCTAGCTTAAAGTGGTAGCAGACAAAGAACTTAGATTAAAGGCCAGGTGTCTATGCATGCATGCTGATATTATGTTTATTATTGTGCTTGTTCGAAACAATGAGGGTACTGTGGTAAAACTGCAAAGAAAAGTAGACAGAAGTAGCCTTGGCCATGAGATAGCATTGATGCCTGTAGCAGGGAGGGTTTGTTATCTGGGGTCAGGTCATCCTGAGACCCAGATTCCTTTAGTCTGTACACGGAACCCAACTACAGCATACCGTGAACAACTTTCAGATGCTGACACAGACATCTAATATTATTCAGTTGCCAACGTATTTAATATAGGCTTATAGAAATATTTGAAATGTGGATTTATTTTATTTTTTTTGTGCAAATATATGATTCTAAACGTAGGCTAACTTTGTCACAATACATTTGATTTACATTTACACACAATGAATTGATTGCCACAGGAAAAGTGGCAATCAAAAACAGATCACTCACTAAGCCTGATCCTCAAGAAGAGCCCACAACTGTTGAAATTCATCCCTTTTCCTCCCGCCTACTGCTCTGTATGTCAGTGTCATATCTGGCCTTTATCAATCGAAGACCTAACGTAAAGGCTCTGCTTTCAACTTGCTGAGTGGTGGTCCTATAAGACTTAAAAAGAGCAATACAGAAATTATCACGAGTGTGATGGCGCTGCTCGACGTACATATTAAGGTTATTTGAGAGAAGCCTCATTCGCATTCCGCACTGGAGATGGGTATTCAAGCATCTGAAGAGCTCATTCAGTTCATTTGAGACCTGTTGCCCATTACCGTCCCTGTAAGCTCTTAATGCAACTTGTCGATCCCAAAATGCTTGCAAAGGGACATAACTTCACTCTCTCCATATAACGCTCCTTTGCCTTTGGCAGCTGTGTTATTGGGGGATGCAGTTTCACTTTCTATGGATCTCTTTTGTTCCGAAACACTTTATTGCTCACTGTTCTGAAAAACAAAATTACATTTTGATGCTATGCTACTTTTGCTCCAGTATTTTACTAGCTCACGGTGGTCACTGAGCACGAATATTTTGTGTCATAACAAACAAAACATCATCAACCAATGAGAGAGAGATTTGGCACAAATTAAGAGAGCTCTTGCCAGTAGCAGGACGAATGTGGGCATACTAAAAAATAAGTTAATCACTATGCGATGAATAGGATTGGCTGCCATCGTGAAGCACGCATGCATGCAAACACACCGCCCGTCATCGTTTGACAGTGCACCTGTAATGCCAGATCCTTTGAAACAAACACCGCAACACAAATGCCCCAAATGCCCCATTTTCCTGAACAGGATCTGGCAGGATCTGGCTCACATTAAGCACTTCCAATAAGTTCTTATGATTAACTAATATATGGAAAGGTGCTGTCTTTACTGTACACCAAATGGTCACACAATTAACGTTTTAAAAGAGCACAAGGAGAAAATGCAAAAAACAAAGTAAATTAATAAGAGACAAAGCAAACAATTAATGAGAGCTTGTTCGAAATGACAGTCAAAAATAAATAATACGCAGGAATTTACATTCAAATTAGCATGCAGTACATCACAGTAGGTCTACAAGTTAATTAGAAAATTAGAATGCAGTATGTTTTCATACAAACACAAAACACTTTATCTGTGGAGCTTGCTTTAGACATTTCAACTAGAACATTTGATTTGATTTATCTTTGTTTTTATTTCTTTGTGTCAAGTTTTAACATGGAGCCAAGCTACGACTTCCTTCACATCTATGAGGGCGAGGATTCTAACGGACCATTATTAGCAAGTCTCCAAGGCAACCAGGCCCCTGACCGGATCGAAAGCAGCAGCAACAGTCTCTTTCTGGCATTCAGATCTGATGCCTCATTGGGCATGTCTGGGTTTGCCATAGAATACAGAGGTAAATAAACCCTTCAATTTAGTCTTCATTTTCCTGAGATTTGCTTTGAAACCTTTTTATATGATCACAGATTTGAAAGATCACCCACTCCTATTTTATATACTTGTATACTTTATGTTATAAAGTAGGACTATAGACTGTGCCGTTGTTGTGGTGGTGGAAGTAACCTGGAGGATATCATTGTTATTTGGTTTGCTAATGTGTTCCGTCACACCTTATAAACTCTATCTATTTCTCTCACTCTGTCCCCACTCTAATTAAAACAAGATTATTTCCCTTCCTGCTATCTGTCTGTCTGTCTTACGCTACCTCACACCTTTCTGTTACTGTTGTCTTCCGTTTTCCATCTTCCAACCGCCGTCTCTAATTAAAGTGGGACCTTAATCAGTTTCATATTTCCAGTGTCTCCCCGTTGTTCACCTCTCTCTTGCCCTATAACTCTCTGGCTCTCTATCTCTCATTTTCTGTCTCTTTGTTTCCCTCCGTCAAGCCCAATATCTCAGTGTGATTAGATAAGAGCAGGGAAGGCAAACAGGCTGGCAGATTGCCAGGTTATAATATGGATGGAGGTTTCCTTACTGACTGCTGTTGATTGTTGCCCTTCTGCTCTCTCCTTCTCGTTTCCTCTAATGCCTCTTCTCTTCATCTCCTCTTCTCGCTACACATATTCTCTTGCCTTCTCTTTTTCTCACTTTCCAGAGAATAAAACAATAATACAGAAGATTTAAAAAGGATTTATATCATTAACTCCTAAACTTTCCTTACATTTACATTTTGTCATTTAGTGGGCGCTTTTCATTGTGACCTCGGCAGTTACTAGAGCTAGACATGACAGTTACTGTTGTTGTTGCCTAGAGTTGCATTCCAAGAACCAGTAATACAATACATTCTTAGAACAGATCATTACGTATTATAATGAAAGATCTCTTTGAAAGATTTTCTTTAAGATTATGTAATGCGTACTTTAGCCCCGCCCCACACCAACACACACGCACGCACACACAAAACGTTTTTAAGGAATATTTAGGCCAGAAAGAAAAATAAATGAATAAGGAGAAATAAATACATAAATAACCTCTTTACTATTACTATTTACTATTACTACTGGGGCTAAATATGTACCGAATATTATTTTCCTTACTGTGATATTGCATATTGCAATGTACATAACTCATGGGAGCAAATGGTCTCTACTGGCTGGGAAAATATAGGCTCTATATAGCAATGGGTATGCGATCCAGGAACATAAAGCTCTTTCCATTACTATTAGAAGAGATCAACATGTTTCGTCGCTATTACAAGGATAGAGAGTATTAGCAGGGACATTGATTCACGTGTGTTAGGGTGTGGTTCTTTCATAAGGTTTATCTTAAGGCTTTGAGGTTATAGTGTTGGTAACATGGTCATTTGAATCACCCACAGAAAAACCAAGAGAGGCCTGCTTTGACCCCGGTAACATCATGAACGGCAGTCGGATGGGGTATGACTATAAACTGGGATCCCAGGTCACTTACCACTGTCACCATGGTTACACAACCGTGGGTGGGGCCACCATCACCTGTGTCCTTGGACACGACGGAAAGCCAGTGTGGGACAATGCACTTCCGTTGTGCAAAGGTAAGAGAGAACTTTCTTCTATTCATGCACAAAGTACCTGTCGGGGAGGGGTAGAGACCGGCGTGAGAGCCTGCGAGATCTGTAGAGACAAATCAACTGCTCAGCACTTGCAGGATGAGCATGCGCTGTCTTAGTTTCACCCCAAAACAACATTTTTGTAATGCTGGTTTAAAGCACAGTGGTAATTCAAGACACAAATCGAGTAGTGTCCCTTTAATCGGTATCCATAAGTCTTTCCACATCATCCCTTTTGCTTTTGGTAGCTTTTCGTGTGATGACAGCGACTTAAAACAGCACTGTGGAGGTGGGCGATCTTATGTTTGACCCACAGATTGGTTTAAGCAAAGAACTTGAGCATCATCTTAGGGAAAACTGTCATTAAGGTTCATTCATGACTCAAAATCTATCATTAACATTTTCAATTAGATTATATTTTAGCATCAGTGCATTTAAAATCATGCTTGCAGTCTGAATATCTGTGGCATTCTCAACAGTGTCCATGTAACTTCCAAATGTGTGGCAGACCCAAATTCTGGGCTGGTCAAAAGCATTGTGTGTTCAATGGATCTGTTCATCATGCTTAAATGCAGCATTCATCATCTTGATGGGACGTTGCTCCCCCATTACATGTGTAAAGTCAACTGTCCTCAACTTTGTAGTTTCTAGATGGTTTCCTATTTGGATATTTAAGCAGAATAAATTGGAAACTTCTTCACTGTACATACTGCAAAATCTCCCTTCTGGTATATCCAGTACAAGGGGTCTCAGATGGTTGTGTTTCCCGTGATAGATTGCCGTGGTACATTCAGCTAGACTCACTGATCCAAGGCCCATAATCCTTCATATGTGTGAGTCTGTGTCTGAGAGACAGAATGGATTTGAGGGCTGGACTGTCTGTTTGATTGACAGCTCAGAGAGCCATGGAAGTGGCATCTGCCAACCTGCCAATCATGTGTGTGTGTGTGTGTGTGTGTGTGTGTGTGTGTGTGTGTGTGTATAAGCTCTGAAAGCGACAGAGGGACCTGACCCGATGACACGTTGGTAATATATGCAAAATAATGGGCAAAGCAAGTCGGCATGATAAGCAAGGAACTTTAAAATTAAGATACACAGGCACACTATCATGCACATAGACACACGGTACACACATAACTGATATACATGCACACACACACACACACACTTACACACTTAACAACCTAGTGAATGGTGTGTATAATAAACTCTGGGAGATGGAGAAGTTGGGGGTGGGTGGGTACCCAGAGTAGCCCCCCCCCACACACACACACACACACACACACACAAGCACACACACACAAGCACAAAAACACGACAAATA
>JAOEHI010051003.1:1839-19648 GCA_025447815.1 Percopsis transmontana | reverse complement strand
TCTGTCTGTCTCTCTGTCTGTCTGTGTCTCTGTGTCTCTGTCTGCCTGTCTCTCTGTCTGTCTCTCTGTCTGTCTGTGTCTCTGTGTCTCTGTCTGCCTGTCTCTCTGTCTGTCTCTCTGTCTGTCTGTCTGTCTGTCTGTCTGTCTGTCTGCCTGTCTCTCTGTCTGTCTCTCTGTCTGCCTGCCTGTCTGTCTGCCTGCCTGTCTGTCTGTCTCTGTCTGTCTCTCTCTCTGTCTGTTTCTGTCTGTCTGTCTCTCTGTCTGCCTGTCTGTCTGTCTCTCTCTCTCTGTCTGTCTCTCTGTCTGCCTGTCTGTCTGTCTCTCTCTCTCTGTCTGTCTGTCTGTCTGTCTGTCTCTCTGTCTGTCAGTCAGTCACAAAGGGTTATAATAGGTAGGTTGAGGCTGGCGTGGCTGAAACAGATGTATTCGTGTACCGTTGATAAATGTCCTTCCAGCCGGGGACACCGAGGAGCGGAGCGCCAGCTGCCCGGACCGCTTACTGCACATTTGGTCAGTGACCTTTGACCTCGATTGGAAATGTCACGCAACCAAAATGTCACCCTGAAACAAAAGACCCCGAAACTTCAAAGGGGCGAATCTTCCTAGCTGACGAAACCACAATGACTTTGAAATACACTGTCAAATGTAATGAGAGTCATTTCTGACCCTTTCCACCCTGCAGGTTGGAGACACACAAGTATAAGACTATAATAGGAAACAGACTCATTTTTCTGATAAGGCTCCAGTCTACGTATCCTGTTTTTTGTTGAGATTCACCTCTGCATTGTCCGCTGTCTCAGAGACCCCAACGCTGTTGTGCTTCTGCCCAAAGAGATAATACACCGTATATATTTGATGAAAAAATTTGTTCATTTTGAAACAATACTGTATGTATCATCTTTAAGTATTACAACTTTGGGGTTTCTGGGAACCCAAACAGTGAGGATGGTATGGAGGATGGCACACACACACTTAGAGAGACTCATGCGGATGGATCATATTCAGACCCGAAAGCAGAACCTCTTCAAGTCAATGTCCTGTATGAAGTATAAAGCTGGTAACACATCGTTGGGTAGGTTTTCTGCACCGTTAAAGATGGCCAGTGGTCTCCGGGGCCCCAAACAGAATATAAGGTTATTCTATGATATCACTCAAGGTTGCAAAAAAGTGATTTTGACAGGATTTATACATGCCAGGTACACACGATACGACACAGTCGAAGACTACTAATAGCAAATTACTAGGCAGTAAGTGGGCTTTACACAGGATTTTGAAAATGGTGCGCCGTTATCTGTCTCATTTCAGTCGCATTGGAGTGGGGAATCTGATATATCACGTCAAAGGAATTTTAATGTGGTTCTGGTACTGAGATTGCCCAGTTTGGACTGTCACATAAAGGTTTTAAAATTCCATCTTCTATCTTTAAGTGGATATTACGATCAAGTTAGGGTTCGTTTTTCTAACATACCTTTCTTGATATGTATTTTATATTCATTTAAACCCACAAATATATTCTAGAGTGAGTATTAGAATTGCCAACCTATTTTGCTGATTATTTGATTGGAACCTTTTTATTGAGTATTCTAAAGTTGTGTTTTTTTCACTCCTGACAGCAAACTGCCCTCTAAAAAAGCAACCAGCAAATGACTCAACAAATACCTCCAGCAGTGATATCATATTATTTACTCCAAATAACTTTTTTAATCTCAAGCCCACCAGGGTCACGAGTTTAATGATCGGTTTATTTATACTTACAGGGAATGCAATATATGCTCCGACTAGGTTGATTGGCTTAGTCTAATTTTAGCTGCCAGCCATCTTCCACAGTGGACACTGGACACACTGTGTGTGTGTGTGTGTGTGTGTGTGTGTGTGTGTGTAGTGAGCTATGGACGGGCTGCGGGTCAAAGGGTCTTGCCGGTGCAGCTGCCACGCACCTGGAGCCCGGTGGGTGTGGACGGGCTCAGTATCCCCCCACCAACCGCCCACTGCGAAGGGGTCCTTTCCATCTTCATCGGCCCCGCCACAGGGGCCTGCCATGCCGTCAATAGAAGATGACCAATAGGAATTATTCATT
This sequence comes from Percopsis transmontana, assembly GCA_025447815.1. NCBI lineage: Eukaryota > Metazoa > Chordata > Actinopteri > Percopsiformes > Percopsidae > Percopsis > Percopsis transmontana. The sequence goes on along the minus strand of JAOEHI010051003.1, from coordinate 17,571 downwards.
CGGCTTTCTTCGCGGCCCCGTCTTAAAGAAGATGAATTGTTGCCTGAAGAACACTGGATATAGAGATAAGTCTCATTTTGAGAGCGTAGCCAATTTCTCCTTGTTGAAGTCACTGTAACTTTGCCTTTTGTAAAAAAAAAAATCCCCGTTAAAATCTCCTGGAGCAAAATATTGTTCCATGCGTTGTTAGAAACGCAAACAAGAACCGGTTCTCCTTTGCGGCAGGACAGTAAACTAAATGAACACTAGGCAATTATTTACTTCTTGCTTTATCATTCATGAGATGTTAATGAGCGAAGAAATATCCCTAACTCAAAAAGCTGTCTGGGATATTTGGATGTAATTGGGTAATGGCGCACAGCTGGTGCCATTTTGGGTGGCATAAAAAGTACAGCTGTGGATAGCTGTACTCGCCCTTTGGTCGACAACATGGACATTATTGGCACATTTGAAAATAAATAAAGGCGGGATTCAAGTTCAGACTCGACCCGTTCAGTGTGTACAGTCGGACCAGGTGGACCTTTGTTCTGCAAAGCACTTAACCTGAGTCAAAGAGGACAAATTAAGAGTACCACTGGCAGTGATCTAATACACATATTAGATCCTCTTAAATGTAATTCAGGGAACAGTGATACATTAGTTCATGCCACAGACCCCACAGCAGAGGACAAAGAGCATCTCTCGACCTTTAACGTGTCCCGTAAGCACTAGCCGTGGGCGTGGTCCAGAGATGTCTGGGAGTGGGAGAGAGAGAGAGAGAGAGAGAGAGGGTTCACGGGACGCATGGGGATCGGGAGCAGGTGTACGCAACCGGGCTAATCACCTGTCTCCCTTGATAAGCAGGCAAGGAGTGCGCGAGGAAGAACTTAAACGACTTTCCGTGTTGGCTGCAGAAACTACAAACTATTCCTGTTGGAGAGAGAGCCGTGAATGAAACCGCTCAGGCTTGCTCTGTACCAACTGCCAACCCAGTGTGTGCCAGGCACTCCTTTGTAAATGTGCTTGAACTTGGATTCCCTCACTACCCCCCCAGCCCTCCTCAGCCTTTCCTTTCAGATGCACAGAGGCATGACATGACTTTGGCCCTGACCCTGGGGCCTACCTGGATGTTTTGTTAGGAGCGGGTGGAGATCAGATGTTTGTGGTCATTACACCGCCTCTCATTAGGGGGCTTTCTCATCCCAATGAAGCTAATGAGACAGTGCTTAATGTCCACCCCTTCAATAAGAGGTGTGTGTGTGTGCGTGTGTGTGTGTGCGCGTGTGTGCGTGTGTGTGTGTGCGTGCGTGGAGGCGTGCCGGGCCAAATTACCCCGCCGTCTCGCTCAGATGTGGCACCTGGGTCCCCCCCCGTCGCTCGGGGGAGGTTTGCCCAAGGAGTGGGGGAGACTCCACCGGGAGCCTCGGGAGAGGCCGGACCCAGCTGCAGCCAAGTTAAGGGGCCACGTTTTGATTGGGATGGCCTGGATGCAGGCGCACAAAGGGATCAGCTTAATGAAAGGGGAGAGTTTAGAGGAATTTTTTGGGGGGCATTTTCGTTTGTGTTAAAATAATTGGATCATGGGTGAAGAAATGTTGAACTTCAGTTTAAACCCTCCACCCTGTCCTATACTGTAGCTGCCTTACCTCCACGTAAGTATTATTTAAAGAACAATTTAAAGTATTATTTGACACATTTCAAGACTGCGGTAAGTCTAATGCCTTTTGATTTCCATAAACGGCAATATATCTTAAAGGGAGAGTCATTACAGGGTCATTGCAACAATATAATGGTGCCAACCGACGTAACTTGAGAACTACTGGCAGAGACATCCATCAGTTTTGTGGACACACGTTGGAAGTACGATTTTAAGAAACAGTAGACGTCAATCAAAAAACGTCCATCACAGACCGTGATTGTATTATTATTCCATGCCAAGTGTGAAGACTTAATACAGAGCAGATGAAGCTACAGAGTCTAGGATTTACAGTAAGTGAAATTGAACCATTGTGTATAATGTACCTTACCTCAACATAATGACGTTAGGGGTTAAATATTCCATTTGGTCATGGCATACAATGATTTTTTTTTTGCACAAGGTACCCGGAAACGCTTTGATTGCATGGTGCTGTACTGTATGTACAATAAAAAGCAATGGAGGTTGGGCAAAAAAAACATAGGTTAAAACACAGTGACCAAGGTGAATGTTTGATCACAAACGCCAGTGCCTAGACTTGTATTAAGTTATATTAAAGTCAGAATCACAGATTGCTTGACCATTTCATGATTTCTGTCTTTTTTTCTGACTTTTAAAAAAAAGGGGGAGGGAGGCTATCACCGTAAACTGCTTGTGATGCACCGGATGTACCGGTGCAATCAGCACCGGTGGAATAGTGGACATAATGGTCACCTCGCCGGCCACAGCACTCAGCATTGAAGGGGATGGGATCACACAGTAGTGGATATGAAAGACCTCGTCTAATGCTGGTGGCTTATTCGCACAGACCTGAGATAGAGTTGCCATTTTGAGCCTTTTTCTGTCAAATTACATTTAAAAAAAAATGATATTTCAGTTCACTAGAACTTTTGACTGTATTGGTTTGCATTTTTATACGTACAGTGTGGGCATTTGGTCTATGTTAATTTAACACAGATGGAATGTTTCCTCCCGAATATCACTCTGTGTGGCCTTATATTACCTTATGGGATTTCACTAATGTTCAATATCACTTCAGTGTGCTCATAGTTGAGCCTTCATGACAACAAAACATAGAAAGGCTTGGTAGATTAAAGCCAAGTACTATCAATGAAACGGTCAATCCATCAACAGTTTTCATGTATAATTATTATTATTAGAAATTGTGAATGTATGGAGGAGATTTTTCAATGAGAAATGCCTCCTCAAATCTTTCAACGGTGTCTTGAAGCTGTATTGATGTTGTCAGAGCTTTGATCCTACTTAGAGCTGGACCTGATGAGGAAGTGATCCCATCAAGCGAATTCTCCAACTGAATATGTCCATAGCATTGTATTTAGCCACATATTGGATTTTTGGCTGGGATAATCTATTGTGTAATGTAATGTACTCATATTAATCCATCAAATTACTTCTGACACCCTGAAATGGACTATGAACAAAAACCTTTCCTTCATCATTTGGTATGGGGGAAAAACATCAAATCAAGGTTGACAGTGTGTGCTAAAATTGAATAATTATTGTGTCATTTCACATCAAGTGTAGTGTGGTCTTTGAGCTTTAAATGGGACATAGTTACGCTTAAATAATACATGTGAAAGCCTTCCTGTTGTTATCATCTGCGCTGACTTTTATCGAAAGCAGATGTGTCCCAGTCAAACGTGTCACAGGGAATAAAGATTCGCCTTACCCCTTGTAGTAGCTCGATTAGAGTTTACCTCCAGGTTCTGATTTATTTCTGACATTTCGGGTGTTTTAAACTTCCCCGTCTGCCCCAGCCAATGTCATCTACTGTATAGCGACAATGTTTCAGGAGACTGTAACCCATGACATGTTGAGAAATGCATCCCAGTGTTCCCGTTTCTCTCTCTAAGCTCTTCAAGTCGCGCGGGATTCGGCTAGATTCAGTAGTTTTGGGGTCAGGGTTTGTGTCACTTCTTCCTGTGCCAACGATAAAGCATTCGACTTCATGCTGGCCCAGCTGACATTTCATGGGACCAATTTTGAAGCCTGCTTCTTTGAAATAACAGCGTACATAAGGGTGAGGCGCTCCTTTTCATCACCATGGGGGAAAATAGACAACTTCTATGTACACAATGAGGGGCAGTCCTGCCAGTACTTCCATGACCACACTCTGGAGCACGTTTGTGCCATTCTTGAGGCATCCTTGAGGCAATACATAGACCATCCATAGGCCTTTCTGTGGCGTACGTACGACTGTCCACTCGGTGTGGCTTCGTTTATCTGTGCGCCACACAGCTTTATACCACGGGGTTGTTAACACTCATACAGTGCGTATATACACACACAAGGCACAGGGCTTTAACACTGCCTGCCCGTATTAGCGATCATGCAGTACGTATATACACAAGGCACAGGGCTTTAACACTGCCTGCCCTTATTAGCGATCATGCAGTACGTATATACACGAGGCACAGGGCTTTAACACTGCCTGCCCGTATTAGCGATCATGCAGTACGTATATACACGAGGCACAGGGCTTTAACACTGCCTGCCCGTATTTCCTCGAGAGTCCTCACAGTAGCGCTCGAGTCTCTCCCGCAGCTGTACTTGCTTACTGCTTAAAAGAGAGACAGGTGATTAATGATTGCCCTCACCTGTCTCGCAGCCCCCGTGAACCACACCTTCCCACCTTCCCTCCACACGCACAGACAGGGCCAAACCACGCCCACGCCCCCACACTTTCCCTTTCCAGGTGAAGGCTGTTTTAGCGGTCGATTTCACATCTATTGGGACGGGACAACATCCGTTGGCTAAATGAACGCACGTTTTGAATTTGTGGTGAGGCCGAGCCACTCATAAATCTGTGTGACACATTTATGAGTGATCGACAGTCAGATTTAGATCTTTTGTTTGATTCAGTCGGGTTGGGAACCATCCCGTATGTGTCATCAGCTTTAGTGCAATGCATCCCCCACCACCTCCGGAAGTGGCTGGGTCGATCAGACTGCAATCCATCCTCAGTGCCTTTTCACCTGTGCGTTCATGCGTACTTTACTTTGCTTGCCCAATAGGATTAGCTTACATTGTATAGCCGTTTGGCCTTGGGTAACAAAATGGAGTTATCCAAACTATTTGAGGCTCTGAGCCAGTCCAAAGTCATAAATAAAGAGAGTATAGACAACTCAACAATATGCGCCCCCTTGCTTCATACTGTAGAATCTATTGCATTTTTTATAAAATCAAAGAGTTGTGTAGGTACATTGGAGGGCTTCCGATTACATGGAAGGCATATATTTTCTTTTAAATATACATGTGCCTATACTACATTCATATAGCTTCATTATTTATTATTATTATTTTATTTTATTATTATTATTTATTATTTTTTGTTCTATTAGTTTTGTATCATAATTTTGGTTGTCTTGATCAACTTCTTCATAGTAAAGCCGTCACAATTGATTTGGTGGCACTAGGTCTTTTAAATGCAGAAATATTTAGTTTTAAGTCATTTTTTACCGTCCCTCGTGTTTTATGCCTTTTTACAAGTTTACTAGGTGTCCATTTAACAGGACATGTTGATAGAAAGTCGTAGTCTTTTGTCTATTGAGAGGAACAATATAGGCTATATATATATATGTTGTATATAAAAAAGATATCGACGTGCAAAGTTTGAATAGTGTCCAACCTAAAACCAATTCTACCCGAGTAAAGCACCGCTACGCTTGATGAAATGCCGCTTAGGAGAATCGCTGGTTTAAACCTCTAAATAGAGCAAAATGCTGTTTAGTTCATCTTTCTCCTTCTGACAGCAGCTTTCGACACAACCCATTGACAGCTGTAGACTAGTGGTATTTAAAAGGTTCGGTTGCCAAGGCCTTTGCTGTCCCAGCGAGTGGACCTCGTCAACACCAGGTCCTACTACCTCCTCTGGTCATGTCAGGACCTCCTTGACCACCTCCACACCCGAAGCCCAATAGGCCTACTGGCCAGATGGCAGGGCAGCCTCCGTGGGCACGGACAGTCCCCGAAGGCAGCCAATCAAACCCAGACGTCGACGCTGTAGCGAAATGAGCTAACAAAGCCACAGTCCACCAATCAGTCCACCAAGTGACCAATCGATCGAGCCGCCCAGGGAAGTGTCTCCTTCACGCCCTCCTAGTGGTGAAGGAGTAGGAAGAGACCTAACAGGATCAGTTTAATGATTTTTCATCAGCCAACCCAGCAGTAAATGGCCAGCGTCAAGAACGTTTTAACTTGTTAGTTAATTCATGTTAATTCATTCACGTTTATCATTTAGCTAATTCGTTCATCGATGTTTTTTTAGCTCCTTCGTTAAATCATTCTGGTTAATCCATCTATTCTATTCATCCATTCGGTCCATCCTTTCATTCATTGGTTCATTTACTCTTGCATGCATTCATCCATCCACCGTTTGATTATCCATTCAGCATCCCCTTCAATCCAATTAATCCATTCATCCATTCATCCATTCATCCATCCACCCATCCACCCACCCATTCATCGTGTCATCCATCCATTAGGCCTTAATGGGACTAAATTCAGCCAATTCGCACAGCAATCTCGAGTCCTCCGTGACGGATACAAGCCGGGTTTTGCATCGTGCCGCGCTGCTCACGTAGGCAACCAAATATCACCCCCCCCCCCCCCGCTCCCCCTCGCCTTAGCAACAGAGGCAAGATGGCGGCGTCCAGTAACGCAGAGCATTCTCCCGACGTATCGACGCCGTTGAAGATACCCAAAACGGAGGTGCCATCGCCTGAATCGGAGGATTTGAGTGACAGCAATCAATACCACTCCAACCCCTCCACGCCTAACCGCTTTTCGCCTTTGAACGTGAGTTTAGGGAGCGCGGGCCGCAGCGGCTTGGCCTCATCCTCGAACAGCTTCACGGCTTGCCGGGGAATGTCCTGGACGCCTTCCGAGACGAACGCCCTCATAGCGGTGTGGGGCAACGAACGGCTGGCCGAGGCACGGATGCAGCAGCTGGAGGTCGCAGGTACCGTCTTTTCGGGCAAAGCCCCTGGTCCTGCCATGTACGAACGGGTCTCCAGAGCCTTGGCAGAGCTGGGCTACGAGAGGACCCCGTCTCAGTGCAGGGAGAGGATGAAGGTAAATGAGCCAGCGTTAAAGCTGTGTGCAGAGCGACGTGCGCTGTACATTTTCCGTCCTCCAAACTGCATGTTGCGGGATTAGCTTCAATCGCTTCGTAGACGTGATGTAGCTACTACCTTTGGATCCACGTTTTGTCGGAATCGGCCAGTAGCGCTACTCTTGCGCTGACCTTGCTCGCATCCCCCGTTAACCGCCATCATTAGTGAGTGACAAACCGTCAGTTGAAATCATAAAAGTACAACAGGTCAAAGCACGAGCACGAAGCTAGCATCTAAACACCCCCGTGTACTCTTTAGCAGACGCTTTTATCCTTACAATCACACGCTGCTATTACACGGAGCAGGTAGGGGTTAGGCATCTCGCTCAAGGATGCAAGGATGCAAGGATGCTTACAGGTAGGCCATCCATCCATCCGTCTGGGGCTCGAACCCACCACCTTCCGGCTGGGAGTCCAACGCCCAGACCGCTAGACTATCCTGCCCTGTCGATATGTTGCAGGCCTACTGACTTCCGGTCTTAGATGCATATGAATTATAATCACTTATTAGACATAATACACCCCACATGCATAAATAATGAACGCCTGCGTTAAGCAATCTGTATTTTCTTCCGAGGAAATCCCCAATGGCTGCTGTTGTGGATAAGGTGGATGCAATTAGGAAAATGTAGCAGGCACTTCTATCCAAAGCGACTTACAATGAGTACAATTACAAGGGTGAGAAGGAGCAGACAGGGGTCAGACATGTTACGGGGTAGGCCAGCAGCAGGGCTCGGACACACGACATTTCCTGGTGGGAGTCAAGCAACCAAACCAGACTAGACTAGCCCGCCCCCCCCCCCCTATCCCGGATACAGGCACATCATCAAAGAAACAGAAATACACGCATCACACTCATACTCTTACATAGTGGCCAGAGTAGCATCCCTCCACTATGTAAAAACATCTGAATCGTCACCCTGCTGTAGAACTTCCAAATCACTTTACCTCCATCTACGTTGAAATCCACATGGGTGCCCGCCACTTTTAAAGATCAAGTAAGCGACGTTTTAGAACGAAAAATGCTTTATGTAACACACAAATTAATATATTATTGTCCCAAGTATGTTTTCCCAAGTACGGGGCAGGATAGTCTAGCGGTCTGGGTGTTGACTCCCAGACAGAAGGTCGTGGGTTCGAGCCCCAGAGTTAGCCTACCTGTAAGCATCCTTGAGCAAGATGCCTAACCCCTACCTGCTCCATGTAATAAAAAAAACCAAAGTAATTGTAAGTCGCTTTGGATAAAAGCATCTGCTAAATGCTGTAAATGTAAATGTTTTTAACAACGTGACTGTACAGAATGAGGTATTAGGTGAATCGTTCGCTTCACCTAAAAGATTTGTTTCCTTTTAAAAGATTTGTTCATGAACGAAACATCTCTCCAGTACGCATGGATGTACAGTAGCTGTACACCGCTCTGGCTGAGCTGAGTTTCCTTGACATGAATTGCCGCCATTTTTTAAGTGCTGTATCCAGTTCATATAATAATACTAATACTAATAATACTAATACTACTACTAATAATAATACTAATACTAATACTAATACTAATACTAATACTACTAATAATACTAATACTACTAATAATACTAATACTACTAATAATAATAATACTAATACTAATAATACTAATACTACTACTACTACTAATAATAATACTAATACTACTAATAATAATAATACTAATAATACTAATACTACTACTAATAATAATAATAATACTAATAATAATACTAATAATAATACTAATACTAATACTAATAATACTACTCATAATAATAATAATAATAATACTAATACTAATAATACTAATACTAACACTACTCATAATAATAATAATAATACTAATAACAACAACCCATCCATGGGGCAGACGCTGCGTCGCTGCTACAGCCGGGTGAAGGAGCACGGCATCGGCAAGAGGAAGAGCAGCTACTCCATCGAGCAGCTGGAGAAGGTGTTCGGCCAGGGGGGCTGGGACGCCCAGGGCTGTGCCCCGGTGCTCATCAACAGCAGCGGCCTTTACCAGGAGATGGAGTCGGACAGCAGCACCCTGGAGGACTTCTCCCAGGAGGACTGGTGCAACCAGGTGCTGGCCTCCGCCTTCCAGGAGGGAGACATGGAGACGGGTGAGGGGGGGGGGGCGTTCTCATACCACCTCTGGGGGTCATGAAGGGACGGGGCGGGGGTGAACCCCTTTATATTTACATATACATGCAAGTATCAAGAGTGTACTCTTTGCACAGAAGACAAACACGTTTGAGAACCACGGCCGCATGCTAAGCTAACAGCTTAGCTAACAGCAGTCAAAAAGCGGTTTATTATTTACATGCACAGTGTTCAGCAGACGCTTTTATCCAAAGTGACGTACAATTGGTACACGCGTCAACAGCTGAACAGCTCACACGCTAGTTACCGTACGCTAGCAACGTTCAGCTTAGAGTAATGGCAGCCGCATGTCATCAGGGCCAGCTTAGTTATACACTTCACAACATACGTTACCTATTAACATTATCGTTCAGTCCTCAGGGTAATTGCCTGCAGCGTAGATACCAGCAAAGTGCTTGAATGTTTAAACCACTTAATAGCATAATAAGGCATGACGAGAAACTCGTGAGCCAGTGGGTGAACTAGGTGAACTGGGGGTCGCGACCCCTGGGTGCTTTTGGGAGGTCGCGAGATAAAAACATATGAATCGAATGCGTCCAATTTAGATTTTTAAATTCTTACGCTTTATACACTTTATGCTTTTATACATTTAGGTGTTCTGCAGTGCTATTATTCTGTTATGTTTTATGTCGAGTTATTGAGTTATTAAGTGGTCAAGCGATGAAGCACATCTTTTGGGGGTTGGAGAAGCTTAGAATAAAAATACATCAACATTTACTCTCTTGCCGTAGAGTGGTGAAGGAACACGGGCTTTGTTCTTGATCTTTGCTCATCTTTGTGCCCCCATCCAGAGGAAATTCAGGTGCCTAAAAACAGAGCTCTACAGCTTCAAGCAGAGCTCTCACAACAGACCCAGTAAGTGGCTTCGGGCTAAGCCCAGCTATATGTTCTTTGTGGGTGGACCGAGTGTTGGATTCAAGGCCATGTCCTGGGGGGTGCTGTGATGCCATAGAGGGGTGTCCCTCAAATCAAGAGGACTTTTCATTTAATATTTAGTATTTTACTTACATGTTGGTGTGTATTTATTGGCCAGAGGTCGCGGGGAGCAGTTTAAAACGGGTCCCGCCAACCGCGGTACACGCCGATGGGACATGTTTGCATGCGTGTGTCATGTGCTGTCGTGAGTTTCTTTTAAATTAGGAAGTTCACATTAAACGGAGACAAAGCGCTAAATTGTGTTAAGGGGTCACAATGAAGTACCCGGCTCGAAATGGGATGTTGTAATACTTTAGTTCTGTGTGCAGTGGAATTTAACAGCAGTCTGACCCCGAAAAGTCGGCTTTGTGTGTTGAGTGTTGTTCTCTGCTCCCTGCCAGAAAACGGGACACTATGAAGAATGTGATGCGCATCCTGGAGGCAGTTCAGCTCAAGTGGGAGCACTTCCAGACGTGGACCGAGTTCTCGCGGCTGCACCTCTCGAACAAGCTCGCCATCTTTGGCGTGGGCTACAACACGCGCTGGCGCGAGGACGTGCGCTACCACCACGCCGAGATAAGCTCCCAGGTGCCGCTGGGCAAACGGCTGCGCGAGTATTTCAACCCGGAGAAGCCCGAGGGCCGAGTCGTCATGACCAAGGTGCAGAAGATGAACTGGAAGAACGTCTATTACAAGTTCCTGGACATCACCATTAGCGAGGCGCGCTGCCTGGAGCTCCACATGGAGGTGGACTGGATCCCCGTTGCCCGGTCCAGGGTGGCGAGCGGCAGCAAGGGGCCCTCCCAGTACCCACTCCCGGTGGACATCCCGAAGACGCACGGACTCTACGCCATCGGCTACGAGGAAGCGGCGCCCTCGATCGACAGAGCTCGGTCATCTCCTGGGAGCGACGGTCGGGATCAGGGCTTACCTCAGTGCAAGCCTGAGGCCATGGCTGAGGGCCCAGCCACTGGGACTGGGGCTAACGTCACATACTGTTACCTCGGCATAGCCGAGGAGAGAACTTTGCAGCAGTGTCTGTTCCACCACTTTCAGGGCTCTGGAAAGCACTTTGTCCACGGGGAACCCTCGGCTGTGACCCGTTTCCTGCAGGAGAACTGTCCAGGCGGCGCCAGCGGTCCGGACAGGGAGAAACAAGAAGGCCCTCCTCAGAGTTTGTCTATTTACATCAAATTCATCGAGGTGGAGCTGGACTTTCTCTCCGCAGGATCCCTGGTGGAGTGTTTAGAAATCGCCATCGGCTACTCCCTAAAGTACAACAACAAAGAGACAGTGTAACTACAGCTGTGTGTTGTGGACTTGACGTGGTCTAGTATTAAACTGCCAGTAGAGCAACTTGAATGGAGACCACCGTGTACGGTACCTAGGATGGATATGTGCTACAACAACAACAACAACAACAACAAAAACCCAACCTGTTGCATTATTTTTGCAGCCTTATCAGCCTTCTGGACACGATTTTGTTTCTCTGCCCGGCGGTGGGACTAAATCACAAGCCAGAATATTAAAGAAAAGCAGTGCAGCAACTGCATTGTGTACACGTACAGAAACACCGACTTGAGTATTACAATGTTTTTATTGAAGACGTTACCTTCGAGGAATACGTATTCAATATTTAAGCCACTACGTGCACTACAAGAGTTGCGCTGTTCGTCTGTCGACGTCTGTGGACGAATATCGCCTCATCAGGGAGCGCGAGGTTGCCAGGAGACGACCGTCTACCTCTCCAGGATGTAGCAAACGAGGCCGCGGGTGTTTGTTTGTGTTTTTGTTTGTTTTTTAACTGCCTTTACTTGGGACTGTCGTGTATTCACAAAGGGTCTTCAGGAAATGGCTAACTGTCGGCTATGCGCTTTCCACATTTTAACGTTTACACAGGACCGCCCCAAAGCATATTGTTTGTGTGCGTGTGTGCGTGTGTGTGTGTGTGTCACACCTCATCGCTTCCATCTTCCGTAGGTTTCAAGTCCACAGTGGGACAGCTGACTTGACTTGAGTTGAACGGGCCCTAGACCGGAACTGAAATGGGACACTTTATGAGTGTGGTTATGAATATGATTTCTGTGTTTATGTGCAATGTGCCAGCAAAGGATTGTGTAGGTTAAGAATTACAAAAGACTATGAAAACATTGAATGAATTCATATTAAATCTCAGTGTATAGGAAATCCACATTTATATATATATAATATAATATATATATATATTATATCGATAATATATAAATATATTTAAGAATATTGATGTTTTTGACCATTCCATCTTTTGCGAAATTGCAGTATTCATATTTGGGTATATATAAATATATTTTTCATTATTTTATTGGTTTACACACAACTGTATGTAATTGTTTTGATGTCACAGTGTTGTATGTTTACATGTTTGGAAAAATCAATAAATGGGCCACTCACCGTCATTTGACACTCACTGACATACGTTGTTGCTATATACAGTACATCCGTTGTGCCTGCAAGCACTGGCAAAGTGCCCTTGAGCAAGTGACAATGAACTCTGAACTCTGCTGCTGTCCACGGCAAAGGAAATTATATGAAAAGGGCATGAAGGAAATATGTCATGCACCCCTTTGGCCAGGAGATGGCAGTAAATAACCATCCTGAATAAATGAATATTTCCGCTTGTGGACGTGCTGATATTTTGAATGCATTATTTTATATTTACTTACTCAATATATCAAGAAACTCGGAAGTCAAGACGTGACTTTAAATGGAATACTACAGTATGTACTATAATTTCATTTAAATTAACTATTTTTGTCTTCGTATCCGGCGCTCACATTCCTACCTACTTCTACCCCATATAGCTCTCAGTAGGCCGAAATCTTCACAACACAACACAGTTGTGTTTCAAAACCTCTACATGTTCTATGCTACCCACTATAGTATTGAGAAGATTTGGGCTTCTAGGGCCACAATAACTCCAAATGAGGAGTGCAAATATGAAATATGACACTGGCAGAATCGGTTGTCGTTTATAAATGTAATGACAATGTAATGATAAATGTAATGGAATATGGTTCCAAAATCTAAAAGTAAAATGACATGCATCCCATTAAAGAAGACCTTGCTCCGGTGACAATTAACAATTTCTGTTAAAATGTATGTTCGCTCTTATTCACATTGCATTTATTAAATATTCCCACGCATTAGCATCTGGAATTCCCCTTGAGAGTAACGCATGCATAGCTTATCTTTTAAAAAGAAAACACTGAATTAATATTTAATCATAGGGGGCAGGATAGTCTAGTGGTCTGGGTGTTGAACTCCCAGCCGTAAGGTTGTGGGTTCAATCCCCGGAGGTGGCCTACCTGTAAGCATCCTTGAGAAAGATGCCTACCTGCTCCATGTAAAATAACTAACTGTAAATCGCTTTGGATAAAAGCGTCTGCTAAATGCTATAAATGTAAATATTGTTCGCAGAGTTGTAGACTATATAGCTACTTTTGAAGCGTTATGCGTGAGGCTTATTTGACCAACGCCAGTCTTCTACACTTGCCACGGAAGCAGTGGGCGAATAAATATACTGTAGCTCCATCATGCATCGTGTTGTTTGTCCGACGGAGAGAATTGACCACTCACCGTGACCAGCAAACAGTGATGCTTGGAGGTGAAGGCTGCAGATGTACAAACACCGAATTGTTGGCTATCGTGTAACATGCTGTTACACGATAGCCATACATATAAGATATTATCAATGCTGTTTGAAATTTAGGATTTCTTTTTATCATATAGCCTACATGGACTAAGACTGAAACATTTTGAACTGATGTTTTCCAAAACGCCAATTTTTTGTGCTGGGACTGTAAACTAATTAAGCAAAAAGTAAAAAAAATCGTAACCGGTCGGTCCCATACATTAACAGAACTGACAGAACTATTAAATCGAAAAGGTCTCAGTGGGCGCGCAGGCCTGGGCTCGCGGGAACGCGGCGTTTATCCCAGCATTATCTAGGGCAGCAGTGATTACAGTGCAATGCCACATCACAGCAATTACACGGGAAATATATATTTTTTTTTTTAAGATTTCCACAAGCCCCTCCCCTATAGTGTGTAATCTGAGATAATCTCATCATAAAAACAATAGATCACCTCGACATGCCGTGTATAGGCATTACTACGCTGCAGCAAGACTCCCGATTTGGGTTAGAGCCCCACAATGTATTGTAGGCTATTCCAAGCCGTGTATTGTGCATTTTTCCAAATATGCGGTTAAAATTACCACCCCTTTTAAAATGACACGCAGCATTAAAAAGCGTTATATTTAGCGACCCTGTGAGTCAATGTCGGCGTCGTGTGGTTTTTATATTTGTTTATAGACCCTCGGTCACAATACAGCCTTCCAAACGTGACTGTGTTGGCCTATAGGGGAGACCAGGGACAATTGTAACATGGGACGGTTGTAACACTTTGAATTCCTCTAATAAGAAACAAGGTAGAGTGATGAAACTCACTGTGTGTGCCAAATTAGATTGTTTGCTCACAAAAAAGGAGCCACATTTTAAACTCCAATAGAAAGTTACCAGCAAAAGTGTTTTTTTTTTGGTAAAAATTTCACTTTTCTGCCAGATGTACTTTTTTGGATACATTCCTATAAGATTAAATGTCTATGAATCCAAAAAGTATTATTAGAATCACTGTTTTGTAAGATACAAATAGAAATGACGTACATGTATCAAGCTAGCAGTCATGCTAGTTCACGTTGAGTGAAAACATGGCGGGTGATACAGGGACGGTTGTAACACCTTGTTAGGCTACAGAAGGCAGGCTGCAGATTACCATTTCAGGTGAATTAATGAACCATTCCCCTTGAACGTATTCCCCCTGTACCCAGTGCGGCTTCAAAGTCATTCCATGACTTCTTATCTTCAATGTCGCTTTGCTGTAATAACCGAGACGGAGGGACGGACATGTCCTGCCTCCAGACTCACATTCACGTTTGAGCGTTTTGCATTTCTAATTTAAATTATCATTCAATAATTGTTATTCGCAGCTCTGGCGATTTTTCTCGGCACCAAAAAACAACCTAAAAGCTTCCTCGGATTTAATCCCAGGGAACAGCCGTGGTTCACCTCATAATTAAACAGCCCACCTGCATTAGCCTCACCTCACCTCTGCTGTTGAGGCAACTGGCCAATCTGTATATTTAGAGTGTGTGTGTGTGCGTGTGTGGGGGGGGATTCGTGACATGCTGATGAGACGGGCCTGACTCTTTGCGTTCAACTCACACCTCATGATTGCACCTATGAATGAACTGAAGTTTCCCAACGGGAAGAGAGAACCGTATTTGGAAATAGTATATATTGTGGAGGTTTATTGTGACGGAATCTTTTACATAAATAAACTGTAGGCTATATCATCGTACGTTTTATAATAATAATAATAATAATAATAATAGTGAGTTATCTATATCTATATGCGTTTATCTTATGCACTTATCTATAAAAAATCGTGGCTTCGCCTCGGTCTGCAGCCAGCAGGTGCGCGCGCGAGGATGCGCGTGCCGTGGGAATCAGCGGACAGGTGTATCGCGAGCTCGATCACGTGCGGCCTCTCTCTCTCTCTCTCTCTCTCTCTCTCTCTCTCGGTGAAAGGGACACGGGATGACAACCTGCATAGTAGTTGCCGCCGTGCCCGTGACGCGCCCTGAGAAGAAGAGCCGCGGAGGACCACCGCTGTCGGAGGTGCTGCCACTCGCGACACAACGGGCTACCGGATACTACCGTCCAGAGGCGGGGGCGGGGGGGCGGCGGCGGGGGGGGGGGGGGGGGGGGGGGGGGGGGGGGGGGGGGGGGGGGGGGGGGGGG
>JAOEHI010051002.1:0-19649 GCA_025447815.1 Percopsis transmontana | reverse complement strand
GAGGGGATTGGATGCGGGAGGCAGAGAGAGAGAGAGAAAGAGAGAGAGAGAGAGAGAGAGAGAGAGAGAGAGAGAGAGAGATTGTAAAGGGAGTCTGTGACGTCCTGTCCTGCCACTCGAGGAAGAGGAGAAGGGGGGTAGGAAGGAATGGGATTTTTCTCTCCTCTCCATGCTCCAATCCTTTTTCTGGTTTGCCGTATCAAGGGGAGATTGTGGCGCCGCGCAAAGAATGTTAGGGAATATGTGCGCTCTCATGCACACACACACACACATCACACTTCTATTGTCTTTCTTGGAAATCTGAAACCATATGTTTTCCTCATCAGTCAGACTATAGCACTCAGGCAGGATTTAGAGAGAAGAAAGCAGATCCTGTGGATTCAATATATTGTCTGACTGTGACAGAACTGTGGAAATCGTTTCAGAAACACTTAGGGGGTTGCAGGGTTTACAGTGCCAGCACCCTGACAGGAGGGAGCAAATATTCCTGTCGTGTATGCTAAACAGGAGCAGATTACTGTATGTAGGGTATGCTAAACAGTTGAAGAGTTAGCAAGACAGATACTGTAGGCGTGCACGTTTTCAGCTAGGTTGAAAGACCTGGTTAGTGAAGTCAGATGGTTTAGAACCCGGGTTATTCAACTGGCAGTCCGCGACCCCCTGGGGGTCTGTGGAGTAACTGCAGGAAAGGCTTGCCAAGGGAACAACCTTACATTTTCCAAACATAAATAATAAGTAGAAGAATAGATCAATAGAAAATACATAGTATTTGAATTAACATTAAAAGGTAAATAAACTATATTCCATTTAAAATTCACTCTTCAGTGATTTGGTTTTTAAAACATTATGTGTGTGAACACATAATGGGGCGTACGATATATATATATAACCGATCACTAATGCGGGGGTCCCTTTACAAACACACGCAAAAGGCAAAGATCCCTTCTTTATAACTTGGCTGTACAATCACTGTCTGACTTTGCTAAAACATGCTCCATCCATGTTTAGAACAAGGGTGGAGCATGTAGGTAATACAATATATCTGCTGTCTGAACGTGGCCCTACCATTTGATCTGTCAACTGTGTGTGGAGGTGGAGCAGTCAGGCTGAGATTTGAGCAGAGACTATTTCCAGACAGCTTGTAAGGAGCAGTCAGGCATAGTCTCACACTTTAATGGCATCTGTGAGTAATATGTTTTTCTCGGCTGCAAGTGCAAGCAATGCAATACAGCTAAGTAATATCTCTCTGTGGGGCAATACTTACTGTCAGCATTATATGGATGAGTTGATGTCTGTGATGTGTGCGTGTGTGCGTGTGTGCCTAATCCATTTAGGCTGCAGGTAGAGTGGGGTGTTCAGAGAGGGAGCGAGTGGCTGTAACCGTGCATCATTGCCACTTGTGACGGGACGCGTGGCTGACCATGTGTCGCCCATTAAAAAGGAAGCGTAGAATGATGGAGCAAGGCGAGAAAGAAAATTACTTTCTTCACTAAGTACAATCAATGGTGCAGGGATTTGTTTTGGCGGCCTTATTGACGAGCACAATTAAAGGGTAATTCGACTTGGGCCTTGTTTCTGATTGGTCTATTTTTTTTATTTGATCTGATTGTACCGATCGGCTCTGACCTACATCAATTGCTTTCGTTCCCAAAATTGCCATCATTGTCATTTTGTTATTTAAAGAAAAGCCTTACGAGTCTGCAAATACGAACAAAAATACACAAAACAAAAATACGAACATTATTCTTTACACATTAAAAACCAAACCTTCATAGTCACATTCAGTAAGAACATATAGACAGAGACATAGCAGAGGGTAGAAAGACACACCAGGGGAGTGAGAGAATACAGATTTATGTGACAACACAATAGCGTTGCAGTCGATGACAGCCATTGGACTGACATTCAAACCCTGCAGGCCTTAGGCTCTGTGTCTGTATGTACACCCTCCGCTGTATCCAGCCGCATTCTTCTGTCACGGCTACAGAAAAGGCTGGCGTGCCACTGTGAGACACCGCACTTTTGGTTATGACAGACACTTCTATATGTGCGTGTGTGTGTGTTTGTTTGTGTGTGTGCGTGCGTGCGTGTGTCTGCACTGGTCTGTGTACGCGACCGTTACGACAAGCTAGCTGAAGGACTTAAGTACGCCCGCAGCCTACCCCTACGTAAACACACGGCGCCGCTCAACACACAGACACACAGGCGTGCGTGGGGCACACACAATACGCTCACATCCACAGTATTTCAAAGCATTTAGACGCATGGTGATCCCGTAGGGCGAACAACAATCTGGTTTTGTGTCAGTCTCATTACAAAACCCGCAAAATCTTTGAGCCCCCTCCCAGCCTGCATTCAGATTCACTCTCTCGCCTGCCTGCGTGCTTTAGCAAGTGATGGGGGGTGGATGAAGGGATGGAAAGAAAGATAGATTGTATGGTGGGGGGTTGGCAGAGAGAATGAGAAATGAAGCGAGGCGGGAGTTTGATTCCACCGGTCAGAGGTGCTGCATTATTGATGAGCTGAGGATTCCACATTGTCACCAAGACGCTCGCTCTGTCACGTCACGCCACAACGAGCATGCGCACGAGTGCGTGCGTGTGCATGCCGCGCCAGTTTTGTCGCGGGGCGTCCCCGCAGGAGTGCCACCTGTCAGCACCTCCGTATCACTCAGTCAGCAAACTCAGTCAATCAGTGACAAGTGTGTCTCTGTAGCGTTGACCGCATGGGACGGACACACACACACACACACACACATGCACACACACTTTGTGTGAGGGGGTGATGGGGTGTGTGATGGGTTTTGTTTTGTACCGTGCATTCTCCCGAGATTCCACAAGTTAGAAATAAACTAATATAACTCACAGTGTAATTATGTGTGTGTGTGTGAGTGTGTGTGTGTGTGAATGATTAATCCATGACATTGAGGGATGTTCCTTCTGCTCTGAGCTGTGGCTCATGAATTCTTTAGCGGTCTTCTCAGCAGACAGACTACCTCACCATAAGACACACGCACGTCAAATATTCTAATCTAAGCACCGGGATGTCTTCACTGGGGAGCGAAAGGCTTGTGAAATCCTATTTCTGAACATAAGATCCCTTCATGCCTTCCCACCCACCTTCCTACCACCACACCTGGGCTTTAATCGCTTCCGCTGTGTGGGAGCAGCGAGTCGATGTTCGTGTTTAGATGTGCGCCTACGTGTTCAAAAGCCACATCAACTCTATTTTTATTTGTCGAAGCTTTTTTGATTTCACACAGAATGCTATGTTTTGCATAGAGCCCATGCGAGTTTCCATGTTTAACATTTGTTTTCCCCTTAGTTGTTAAGTGATACGATTAAGGGTTGATTTCAGTGTGAAATTTTATATTGTAAATACTGTAACTATAAATAAAATGTAACTTTAAACTTGAATATTGCTGACTATAATATTTCATAAGTGCTGTTTCTCGACAAAAAACAAATCATAGAATCAAACTCCTCAAACTTCAGGAGAAGCTTCAAAAATGTAAAAATGTCCCTAAGTGTCTGACCCTGGACTGGAGCTTGACATTAGGAGTGACATCTCCTGTAGCTGTTTCTAATGGGTCATGCAGGCCTATGTGAGGCTCATTGGTTTGACCGTAGCACAGATTAACGTCTTCAGAAGCAAAGATAATAAATAAGTTCCCATTTTCAATTAAATGCCACCGCCATGCCAGTATATAAGTTACAGAAAGTAAGGTGATAAAAATGCATTTGACTCCAATCACATTTCATCAGTGCTTCTTCAGTTTTTATGGCTGTGACCTTAAAGCATGGGCTTTGGGTTAGCACTGCATCAACATGACAATCCCCCAAACCACTTCTCTGCCGACAAAACTCCCACTTGTATTTTGTGTTTTATCACATGCCATGCAGCGAGCTCTGGATTCCGTTTCACGGTGACGCTAATGCAGTAACTTCTAACGTTTTATGACAATTTGTTCATCGGAGGAGGATCTTGCTTCAAGAATTATTCTCAGTAAAAAGCAGTTATCTGCGAAAACAATGGAAACCGACTGACAGATTAAAAAAAGATAAAGTGGGAGTGGAATAATAGAACGAAATAGATAGAAAGATAGAGTGCATATTGTGCTGGCTATCTTCCCAGAATGTAGGGATCGATTGGCGGATTGAGACAGCCTCACTATTTCCTCAGCCAGTAGAATAAACCAGGCTTATAATGAAAACCAGTCAACACCTCCTTCACCCACTCTCTCTCTTTCTCTCCCTCCCTATCAATTCCTTTTAATCAATTTTTTTCTGGGAAATGTACTCTTGCCTCACTCTCCCTCTATGATCTGAAATTTAAATCAACCAGCATACTGTACAATACTTCACAATGTACACACACACACACACAAGTACAGGTGCGTTGTACAGTATGAAGCCGTCAAAATCCCTTGCCACCTCACATCAAAAATAATGAAGGAATCAGGAAGGCTAGAAACTCAATGGTCCAATCAAGCAGGTGTGCCATAAACACGGCTACCTGCTAGTCATAACGAGCTAAATGACCTTTTCCACCGCACTCCCATCTGCCACTCAAAGTCTGTCAGTCATTCAGCTCCACAACACAATTACCGCCATTCAGCTAGTCAGGAGGCTAACCATTTTGCCACTTGTCATATATGCAAGTGGGTGTGTGTGCGTGTGTGTAACCCTTTTCAGAAGCTGTGTTAAAGTAAAGAAATGTTTACCTTCTCTCTGTAGCTCTTTAGCTTTCTCCCTCTCTGCACCTGTTTAGCATATACACAAAGGATTACTGGCTATCTCCTGTCAGGGTATCTGCCGCTGTAAACCCGTCACCCCTAAGTGTTGTTTGAGCGTAATGATGCACAGACTGCACAGTGCGCAACAAATGCATAAACGTTTAGCATTTGTGTGTGCGCGCGCGCGCGTGTGTGAGCAGCCTGCTGGTAACTGGGAGAACAACCTGTCATTCAGACAAGATCACAGCAGGGAAGTGAAACTTGTCAGAGTGACAGCTTACAGCTTTTAGCAGCTCTGCTTCTATAGATGGGTATACAGTAGATGGATAGATATAACTCAATTCTAGCAGCGTCTTATTCCCTTCAGCGAACCCCCCTTCCCACATCGCCCTCTCTCTCCCCTCCTCTTCAACCCCTTCCTCTAGCTCAGGACAGGCGTGCCTTATTGAACTCAGTTAGGGGTCATTAAATTTCAATGAAAGTATGAAGGCTCATTTGAATAACACACTAATGGAGGTGCTTCCATCTCTCTCCTGAAACAAACTTGGTTACTGAATGAGTATCAGACAACACTGGATGGTAGTTTCAAATTCAAGGGAATATACCACAGGCCACCAGGTGGTAGTCTGTAATTAAAGGGACACTCCTCAATTTGTGTCTGGAATTCCCCTTGTGTTTGAAACCAGAGTTACAAAACTGTTGTTTTGGTTTGAACATCCAAGAGGTCATGCAGAGCTTGTTGGCACTACTCTCTACTCCTCTCCACTATTGTTCATCCCTCCCTCTATTGCTATGCGCGTAGTCCTGTTAGCTAGAGGTTAGGTGTAGCTGAACTTTAGAATTCTGGGGGTCCTCGTGCACAAACATCCATTTATGTGTATGATTATGCATCCGTGTGTGTGTGTGTGTGTGTGTGTGTGTGTGAATATTAGCAGGTAAATGTGTACATGTATGTGTACATACATTTGCAGGTAAATATACACAGCATATACATGTATACACGTGTGTGTGCTTTGTGTCACTAAATGTTAGTGCCTACGTGCCTTTGTGGCTTCCAAGTAACTTACTGTACCCTCACACACACACTGTGCCACGTGTTATGTATAGGGTGAATACAGTGTGATGTTCCCATGTACGGTTCAGTGGTCCAACCAGAGCCCAGCAAAGCACGGACTAATTCCCTTAATAACCCTTTATATCTACAGTATTAGGGCTAGAGGCAGTGAAAGGCTGATTCATGATTTCAACTGCCCCTCTTGTGTGTGTAAATCAGCCCTGGTGAATGTATAGAGAAGAGAGAGGACGTCCTAGTTTTAAGACACACGGGGCAAGCCTCTGCTTGCGCAGTGTACATCTGCACGCATATGTCTCTGTGTGCCGAGTGTATCATATCATACACATTCCTTTGACAGACAGGGCCACAAACAGCTAACATGACATGCCAGATGGGTTGTTACAGAGAACCATCTGGGAAGCCGTCCTTGGAAAACGTTTCGGAAAACAACCACTTTTTTAGAGGAAGGCTATGGCTGTCGGATCACTCCTGCCATTGAGCTGGTCTATATCCTCTCCGTGTGGTTGTGTGCGATTATGTCGACACACGGCAGTATCTTGTTTCTGAAGTAAGTGTAACTTTGCTGCGGACCCCTACAGCAGGTCTAGCCGCTCACACATTACTCGGACAGAGAGGACTTGAGAGATTTGCCATCCACATCCACAACAGAGAGAGAGAGAGAGAGAGAGAGAGAGAGAGAATCAAAGCCCATGTTATGATTGATGGGACAGCTAGAGGGAGAACACTCACCAGTGAATAGATACGCAGAAAAGCACACACAGTGGGCATGTGCACATTGTTTGTGTAGCTGTGATAGCACTAACTTGTGTGAACTATTTTGTGCTACCACAGTGTGTGTCTGTGTCTGTGTGTGTGTGTGCGCGTGTGTGTGTGTGTGTGTGTGTCCATCTGTGAGACAATGTTTTTGCTGCCGGGTCTTTGTGTAAGTGGAAGGTTTGGGAATCACTTGACTTCTGTCACTCGCTGTTACATCTCTCCTAGCTAGACCGGCTGTGGGGGAGCTATGACAGAGAGAGAGACCGACAGAGATGGAAAAGGAGAGCGAGGGAGCTGAGATGATTCTCTTGGACTGGGAAAATACTGTCTCTCTCTCTCTCTCGCTCTCTCTCTCTCTCTCTTACACACACACACACGCACACATACACACAACGTGCATGAAATGTTCTTTTGTGATGTGCTGAATATGTTTGCTGGTCTCAGAGACCTGATGTCTCCTGCAGCTAATGGAGCTGTGGCCTTTTCAGCCCCAGACAGGCCCAGACGTGTGTGTGTGTGTGTGTGTGTGTGTGTGTGTGTGTGTGTGTGTGTTTGTGTGTGTGTGTGTGTGTGTGTGTGTGTGTGTGTTCTGCTCCGGAGAAACAGTACTTGTACATGCATGCATCGTGTGTGTATGTGTCACCCCGTCACCCACGTGGCGCAGTGAGTCCTGTTCCACCGTCCTCCTCCTCTCATCCTGAAAGGTCAGGGCTCATCACCACGTCACATTGAGTTTAGTCATCCGTCCCCCCGTGTCATTCTCAGCCTCCTCCACCGGAGTGGCAGCTCGTGGACGTTCACGTGCACTTCTTTTCTTAGCCTGCTATCGATTTGTCGCTCTTTTACATCGCTAAGCATACACAGGCTTGGCTCCGCGCCCTCCTTCCGGAGCTCCCCCCCCGGTTCTGTATCGCATTCGCATTCGCATCGCAGGTGAGGGGAAGAAAGCGGCGGCGACGTGGTTTTTCCTTAAATCGAGCCTTTATCTCGACTCAGTTCAGCCTTTTAGGTGCTGCCTATCTGATCCCACGATGCTTTGAAACTCTCTAACTTGCAGATTGGCTTGCCAGACGCAATGCGCGCGAGGCAGGGAGACACTCTGAGGGGGAATCCGCGACAATTAGCGTCACCCCCTTTACACACGGCGACTTAAAATCCCTGCCGCTTTCAGCGCAAAACCCTCCTCTCTTTCCCTCCTCCGTCTGCTCTCTCCTGGGCTCCCTCCTTCCTCTACCTTTTTTCTTCCTTATCCTCACCGAAACGGAGCCTTTGAACCTGTGCGGGATGCGGGGGGGGGGTGAGGGAGAATCAGGCAGCTTGTTAGAGAAACGCTGGTGTCAAGATGCATTAAACAGGTCTGGCTGAGAGCAGCGTGATGCGTGCTAATTTCAGGCATTAAACTAAACGAACATAAATGTTTTTAGCCAAATAGCCCAAAGCTATAGTCAAGAGAGATTAGTGCAGGGCTGGGATCTAACATTAAAGCGTGCTGTCAGAGGTGCTACATAAAAAAAAAAAAAGAGAAATATTACATGCCAGGAGATTCTGCTGCACTTGGCCCTAATTAGCCATCTTGTAAAAACCTGATTTGAAATTAACAGTTTGTGGTTGCTGGCAGCCATAATGGCTATCATTAATTCTTGTCTGCTTTGCTGTTGTGGTCCTTCAACTGCTATTGTCCTTAAGGCTGGGGCTAATATGACTGCAGTGCATTGTGCATTCCTTCCTGCGCTCAGCCAATTAGAGCGACAGCAGCTCGTCTGTGTGGTCCAATGGAGCGTGTCTCTGGTTCTGTCCAAATTTGACCCCACTGTTGCTCCCCAAGGCGGCCGCCGAACACTGCGGCTCCATCACGGTTGCTCCTTATTTTTTGAGCCAGGCTTTATTGGTGGACGGCTCTGTGGAAGGGTGAGGGGTCCTCGGGGCCCCAGTGACCTACCAGGCCAAAGACTTCTGCTCTTAGCGGGTTTGTTCCATGGAATTACATTGTGTGAGGGTGTGTGTGTATGTGTGTGTGAGTGTGTGAGTGTGTGCTTGCACCCAAGCAGTCGGCTAAGGGACTGTCAGGACACAACAGGACTTTTCCATCTGCCAGATAAAGTGCCCTAATCACCCAGAGTCAACAGGCACTAATACAGCAGGGGTTAGCCACAAATCCCCTCGCTTTTACACAGCAAGGCAACAGCAGAGAGGGAGAAAGAGATTGAAAATGGTGTCTTGATAAAGTGCTACAGACACCAATATGCTGGCCCCTGAAGAAAAAAAAAGAGAGAAAGAGGAGAAAAGGAGAGGGAGATTGAAAGAGAGAGAGAGAGCTGGGAGTTTTGAAATGCCAATGTGATTCGAGCAAATGGTAAACTCAAATACATGTAAGTCTGGTTTATTGATGTGGGAGATTTGAGGCGGTGGCGGATGTGAGTTCCCTTTCAGCTCACAACACCTCCGGATCACAGGCCCAGACTCCCTGGAGAGCTACGCTTTACCAACCACAGCACTCTGCTATGGATCGACATGGAAAATGATGGGATTTCTTTTGATCCCTCTAACAAACTGACTTTTTAAAATGTCTCCCTGTGTTATTATCCACTGAGATATGAGAGGTCAACCTTTTTTGGTACATTTCTCGAATCATCCTAACATTTGCAAAACAGAAGTGTATTTCTCAAAACAATTCGTACAAAAAGCACCACCCAAAGGATTACCTTCAAAAGCCCGTAACTTGCTCAAAATCCTTGTTTTATCTCTCAAAATTAAAATATTTATGTCAATGAACATGCCAGTGCCATCAGAATGACAAGTCCTTGTGTCATTTTTTACAAACAAGAGAGTCAAAATGCTTAGCCATGTTGTCAATATAATAGTGTACTGTATTTTCTGATATAAACTATGGCTACAGTGATGACAATGATTGAAAATGCACAAGGCTGCCCTTTTTCTGTATGCTATACATCAATTTCAACAATACAAATAAAATATTACTGTATGTGGGAGTGTCACGATTGGCGTGCACAGGCCCGTGCACGCTCCATGCCTCCCATCCTGGCTGTTTAGTTTAATTATGGACACTATTTACGTTTTCCCAACAGCACTAGGTGCTGTTGGTCATTTTTGGACTGTTAAATTCAACTGTACTTTAGGTTCTCGTTATTTAATTACGCTTTATGCATACACTCATTCCACTCTGGAATGAGTGTACGCGTTGTTCCTCTGGCTCGCTCCTACACTCGCCTACTCCCCACGCATCGACTGATAACAAGAGATTGGACAGGATTCACATTTACTCTTTTACTGTGACTGTAATTTGTGACAGACCATGTCATTGCGATACAGAAAAGGAAAATTGCAAGAATGTTATACAGCACTGCATAGCACAAAGGAAAAAAATACAAACTTGTGTAAATGTAAACATAGGAAACATCCCTTAGGCAGAACTGTTGATGCAGCAGCTCTGTATGGGGAATTGCAGTGCAGTGGTTGATCTGACGCTTCACACATTCCCCTTCATTAGTGAGTCAAGATTCACCTGAGAGCAACTCATCAATTCAGGACATATTTACAAAAAAAAAAAAAAAAAAAGTCTTCCAGTTTTTCTAAATCACTTTGGCTCATTTTTTTTTTTTTTTTACATTCTCATTTTTTTTTTTTTTTACATTCTCATTTATTTGTTGACACTGAAAACATGCCTAAAAACGTGGTGTGGTATGTACAAACAGACCGCACATTGCTAAAACTGCAACCCTTTTATCGGTCGCTATATTTGTTTTATTAGCAAGACGAGTTCCACAACATTGTTCATGCTTATAATGACACTAATGTCATTTTAAAGTTTATTTGAAATATATATGACATTGGTTGTATTTTACTGTACCTCGGTCAGAACACGCCTTCAGCGGCCCACTCCATCACAAAAGACTTAATTTATAAATCTAGCTGACATCACAAACATTCCATGTCACAGATATCTATTGAATATGCATGTATACCTGACAGATTTTGATAATTGAATGGATGTGTCATCGTGTTAGCCTTTTTGCATGTGATGGCTCACACGATGAAAGAATGTTTAGAAGTTGTGAAGAGTGTGACAATTTCAAAGCCAAAGTGAAACTGTAATAGAAATGTATAGAAAATATGCTTGTATAGAAAATTATGACAACTGGTTCAACCATTTTGAATGTAATTACTTGCAATTACAATGAACTAATGCATAGATGTTTTGGTTGGTAAGACTATTCAACAGAGAACCAGTATAATACATTTTCATCAACATGACATAAGCAATTGATAATGTAGAAAACAGCAGACAACTGTACATCAAAATTTGCATAAACGTTCCAAAGCATTTGCAATTTGCTCAAAAGAAAGGGAAATTGCTATTATGATGTGCACAAGAGATGATGTGGAGATTGAACAAGTAGTTTTGAGAATTTCAATTCGGATCTGAGAAATGTACCAAAGCGACTGAGAAAAACTGTAATTTATAGCCACTGAGCCTTCAGTATTCATTGGCTTTCGGTACAATGTTGTACAGGAGCAACGGACAACCTGTTCATCATTATGACCGTTTCAGTGTCTTTAGTCATTATCAGTGTGAGCCTCTATATAGAGCCAAAATCAACATTTGTAAAGAAGTGTACACAGTACACTTCTTTACAAATGTTGATTTTGGCTATGTACACAGCCTGTAAACATTGGACACAGTTTGCTACTGCACTGTGCACTGGGAATGTACTGTGGAATGGCGGAAGATTACACCCACCCTCAATTACAGGCTAGCACTGACAGACAGTCGTTCACCTCATCAGCCAACCAGACAGCCATGCCCACCTGTCGTATTCCCCCACACACTCAGGACCCATATACCTCCAGCCCAAGACTTTCATTGTTCCCCCATCACTGCCTGTTACTTAGTCTTAGCATTCCACCCACCTATTTTTCAGCCGTTTGCCCTCCTAGAGCCCCTAGTCTCCATTAGACTTCCAACCCACGCAGATTCTATCATCCTCTCTAACCACACACAGGCGCACACACACACACACACACACACACAACCACACACACAGGATCTCTGCGGGTGGGTGGGTGTATAATGTCAATATCAAACAGGTTCACACAGTCGCATCCCTGCTACACTGGCCATCTTACACGTTAGTCTCTGACTAGGTCCTGTGCTCGCCTTGTCTTACTCTCTGCATTTCCTTCTCTGCTCTTTCTCTTCATCTCCCTTCCTCTCCCTGTCTCCCAACTCACAGAGGCCCTAATCAAGCCCCTCAGATCAGCCGCAGAAGGAGAGAGCGAGAGAGAGAGAGAGAGCGAGAGCGAGAGAGAGAGAGAGAGAAAAGACAGGAGGCAGAGGAGAGCAGTATGGGTTCCTGTATGTTCACTAATAGGCCAGAGGTTGGAACCTGTCAGCTGAGACCATAATGACTCCGGTAGTGTGCCTCTGACAGCTTCCTGTGTGAAGAAGCAGCCGAACTAATGCGCTAACGCAGAAGGACCCTGCTCTGTCACAAGCTAACTGCTAACAGCGAACGCGTGCCGCAAAAAAAAAGGAAAACCATCAATACCTCACGTTCACATAACTAGCAAGGTCTTCGCTTTTCTCTCCTCCATTCGACTCCCATTTGACTTCTCAACTTTCCTCCCCCAACTCTCTCTCTCTCCCTTTCTCGCTGTCTGTGTCTCCTCCCCCACTTTGTGGTAGCGGAAGATCAGGTGATTTGAATATGTAGATGAGAGGTATGAATGATTAATTAGAGTAATGCAGGGGGGATTTGGAGGACTCTACCTTCTCCATATAGATGCAGCTGATTTACATAGACTTTAACCCTACCCCCAAATCCAGCCACACAGGTTAGAATAATGAGACAATCTGTTAAAAAATAAATAAATAAATAAAAAAAATACAACATAAAAAGTCTTTCTCTAAATCAGCAGCACACAGTGAATTATTGGTCCACGCTGTTGTGCACACCTGGACACAAATGTTTCAGTCACCGCAGAATTCCCTGTGCGAGGAAGGTTGGGTCAGCCGACATGTTAGCAGATGTATTAGCCCAGTTTACAAGCTGGCAAGTTACATATATGTTAAACACTTGGGATGGGGGGGCTCGCGGCTTGATCGATCACTTTCTGAGCCCTGAGCCGGTTGATTTTCTCTCTTCACTAATTGGCCGCAGGAGACCGGTCATTGGGGCGGGGGCTCGGAGACTACTATGATATGATTGTATTGACCTTTCATCATGGCAACGAATCATACACTCGCCCTCCTGTAAATATACTTACACACACACACACACACACACACACACACACACAAACGCTGGCATACAGTCTGCACACAAAGGTGAAATGTTTAGTTGGTTGAAATTAACAGTTTCTTTGTTGCCTATTCATAGATATAGGGGGGTAAAAAAAGTTCTATTATAAAATGAGTTTCTATCTCTGTAATCTTTCTCCCATTAGATTCCTCATCACACGGACCGCTTCACAAGGGAGGAACGACTTTTTTTCTTTTTAACCCTTTCTTGGTTAATATTATTAATAATGTAGCAGTCTGATACTCTCTATGTTCTGGTGGAGCTGGAGCAACTGCTTTTTAACCAAGGAAGAGCCTTGCGGTACATGTCTAATTTCACACCAGCTGATGAGCACTCTCTCTCTGTTTCTCCGCTTTAGTCTTGCTGCCGGAAAATGTGCACGGCCGCTGTAATTGAAATGTAGTAGAAATGATTTCCTCCGTTAAGTTGAATTTGATAGCCTCCAAACTGTGAGCATATTAGCATATTTTTAATTAAATGTCTGCAGTTTTAATAATTTATTTTTTCCCCCTTTAAATTATCTAAACTAACTTGTCACTTCCTATATTTTGGCCTTAATTAATTCATGTTGGCCCCCGACTCAACATATAGTTGTGTTTTCACTCATTATTTTGGATAGGCTGTGTTTTGAGTTTGTTTTCTGCCTCCTGAGAAAACTGAGCTTGGCAAGAGAGTGATGGACTACCACCTATGTGTGTATGTGTCCTTCTGTATCTGTCTGTGTGCGCGTGCATTTAAACTGCATATTTTAGCTATGTGTAACACATTTACATACCTCCTCAGCGAAAGTTTCTCTGCAAGTTGCTCCCTTGACCAACCACGCCTTTTGTGGAAGGGTTGCCATGACAGCCTTAGTCTCAGGTTTGGCAGATCATCTGCGGAAGTGTGTCTGTGGAGAGATGATCATATGGATATGATTCTTTAAGATGATTTATTTTGGCTGTGAGACAAAACTAACACTCAGAGATTTCTTACACTGCTGTTTGTCAACATCAGTGTAACAGAGATCATCTGTATATTTGTGATCATGGTTGGGTTATGTGTGGATTGTGTGTGGGTGAAGAGGGCTGCAGACAGTTGTGTGTGGCAGAGGAACAGTCATAGTTGTTTTCTAGCAGGCCTCACTGCTGTCCTGATTGGTTGAATTCATCCCATAATAAGCTGCAGTTTCCCCACCTCTGCAATACTTCACCAATGTTCATACATAGGCACACACACTTGCACACATAATGGATATCAAAAGGTTTGCATGACACCGATCCACACTCCGACTGGGTTTGTTCACGCAGCTCGTGTTGAGCACGGTTTATATTTAGATTAACAGGTAACAAAGGTAAGTTTTCCTGCTGTTTTTGTGCTGCATATCCGGAAGGATCCGACACATCGCCTTCCTCTGTGTTCCTCGCTTCTGCTCCTCCACTCCCCTTTTCCTATGGAGACAAGTGATTAGTAAATTGGCCCACATCTGTTCCCAATCCCCAGGTCCTGGGAACCACACCCCCACCCCTCCCCTATACAGAGGGCGCTAAAACCTATGGTGCACACCACTCCACAGTTTGGTTTTCTCCCTCCAGGCGCAGATGCAAGGTGGCTGAGAGACAAATAGTTAACAATTTGGTCATTTAGCAAATGCTAGAGACACTGCACATTTCGTAGTTTTAAGGAGCAGGTAGGGGTTAGGCATTTTGCCCAAGGATGCTTACAGATAGGCTGGGCAGATAGGGGCCACCCCTACCTTTCGGATGGAAGTCGACAACCCGCTAACCGCTGACCTCCCCTGCCCCCCTGTACACAGATGAAATGAAACGCACCCACATTCACAGCAGCGTGAGGTCCTTGGGAAGGTATGTACTCTTGTGACTGTACTGTATGTCCAGTGAGGACTGCAGATTGGGAGGGGGTAGTGTGGAACGGGAGCAGGAGGCAAGCCTGGGGTCAATTAGTACTCATAAATGACACATGAAGCCATTGCTGCAGCCTAATACCAATTACTCTTGATCACCTAATCAATTACAGGCGTCCAGGATAACTGTAGCTAAATAGAAAATTAACTGCGACATTTCAACGCTGGCCTCGAGAAGCCTTTTCATCAGCTGCTACATCAGACGTGGTAATTTCCTCATCAAGGTGGAGAATGGAAGGCTATTCAACCACCAGCCTGGATACACACACACTGACACACACACGCACGCACGCGGGAATGCACGTACCTATATTGACAAATACAGTATATGCACTAGGAGTGTTATTACAGACCCTTTATTAAATATCCCTGTGGTCCGCTAACAGACAAATAGCGTCGGATTCTATCAAGCGGAGGGCAGAGAAAGAAGGGAGGGTGTCGGAGGGGTGGAGAGCGAGAGAGATGGAGGGGAGAAAATGAACGGTGTCTGCGGAGCCAGGGATAGTACTGTAATGCAGAGCTGAGAGATGGAGTAAATGAGTAATTCAGAACTGATTGATTGTACGAGAGAGAGAAAGTGGGAATGAGGGAGAGCTAAAGAGACAGGAGAGAGGGATAAAGAGAAAGATAAATCATACAGGAAGAGGCGTGAGAAGGACAAAGAGATAGAGACAGACTGACAAATAGACACATATATATTTATCTATATATAGATATATCTATAGATATATAGATATATCCATAGATATATAGATATATCTATAGATAGATAGAAGATTCACAGAAACGTAGATATGCGCTATGTTTAGCGATAGCACATCTGTGACATCACACCTCTAACCCAGTTTCGGTCCAGCCATAGCCCCAGGGGGCTGCTGGAAATGGTGGTTCAGAAATAGCAGGTCAGTCCTGGGGAGGGGAATAGCCCCCTGGTTAGTATTCCCCTCAGTGTAGCGTCTGGTGGGGGTTGTCTGGAAGATGGAGCTTTATCTCTCCGAGAACCAGACGCTGGTCTCTTGTAGATGCCCCCCCCCCCCCTCTAAATACCACTCTGAGTGTGTCTGTGTGGGTTTTTAGGTGTGTACATGTTTCCGTATGTGTTTGTGTGAGCACAGGTGCGTCTACAGCCGTTTGGAGGAGTAAGTGGGAGGGTGTTGATGTGTGCCTAAGGGTGACAGCTCCTGGCTATATATTCCCGTCTGACTGTGGGTAGAATGGGCTGCCGCGCTAAAACTAATTTACCACGGGTCTGCAATCTAGAGGATGGGGGATGTTCACCCCCCACCCCTCACCACGGGCGAGACCGCGGCTTCAATGCGTCCAGTCCCGCACCTGGTGTGACGAAAGCTCAACCCCGGGTCATACCTGCAAAATGTGTTTTTCTGTCCAGCCTCTGTCTTGTGTCTTCCCGCCTGCCCACCTGCCCGCCTGTCTTATAGTAGTAGTGGAGTATTGATGTGGCCGGTTAGTTAGGTCCTCCTCCCCATATAGTCCTTCCCGCCTAATTAGTGCACAAGAGGAAGAGCCTGTCACATGGTGCGTGTGTATGGTGTGCGTGTGCGTGCGTCCTCGTCTGTGCTTTCTTATCTCTTAACTGTCATTAAGCAGCCTTTGTTTTCCTTAGCTTTATTAGCATCCCCATGACAGCAGCTGGTACCTCAGCACTAGGCTAAATGCTAGGCTAAACGAAAGCCATGAGAAGTCAATCTGCCCTGTTTCATTAACATTTGTCTGTTTACACTGTCGAGCCGTTTGTAAGTGCAGTGACACCGCTTCCACTAATAGCTCTCAGGAAGACGGGCTGCATATCAATGGTTTTGCAGCGCAAACAGTGCCGTAGGAGACAAATCTCCTTTTCCCCACAACACTTTTGGACTATTTGGCTTGCCTTTACCCACGGGCTTGTGTGTATACTCACATGTACCCATGAGGAAGCCTTGCTAGTCTATTATGATGAAGCCAGCTTCTACACAGACATGTCCCCCGCAGGTGTAGGGCGCTCTGTTCTTTCTGGAGGCTCCCAAAGCTTGGCTCTCAAACAGAGACCCCCCCCCCAGACACACACACACACACACACACACACACCCTGGCCAGACTACAGAGAGAACGCAGGGAGGAAATGGGAACCAACAGAGAGAGGAGGTGGAGGGATGATGAGGAGACAAACATGGGGGAGATGGAGGCAGGAGAAGGCGAATAGATGGATGGCTGTAACTGGGTAGGTTGGTCGGGTGTGTGGGTGTGTGTGTGTGTGTGGGGGGGGGGTTGTTGGGTGAGGGTGGTCCGAGTACATGTTCCTCATTACGGCGGTCTTCTCCTGGGAATCGGGGGTTGCTTGCTGGTGGTAGGGCTGAGACAGGAGACCTGTCTTAATGAGACGGAGGCGGGAGGATGGAGGGAAGGAGTTCTCTGCAAGAACCCATCCATCCATATTGATCACCATGGCGACGGTTTGGACAAGTAGAGGAGGGAGCCAGAGAGAGAGAGAGAAAGAGAGAGAGAGAGAGAGAGAGTTCAGTAGAATCAGTGGAATAGGGGTTCAAAGGGCGGACATTTTGCATCTTCCTGAGTCTCTACGTCCAGACCTTCTCCCTCTCACCGTCCCTTGCTGCAAACCGCTCACTACAGCTATACATCAGTGGACCTGGCCTTATATTTTTGCAGATGTTACAGTGGTCATTGTTCACAGCATATTATCAGCTGTTTGCTGGAAAGTATAGCTCTGGGTGAAGTATGCTAACGCATGCGTTAGCAATGCAATTAGCATAGCGATTAGCATAGCGATTAGAATAGCTATTTCACACGTTACACGCCCATCGCAGAGGCACCTCTCTCGGGACCCCCCCTGGTAACATCTGACAATACGCTCGCAACAGCCTCGTAATGACGAGACATGCACTCCTGTCATGCTGGCGGGCCCTTGCACAGCTGACGAAATACAAGGGTTACAGTTCATTGTACCAAAAAAATGTCCCATTCCATTCCTTTTCCATATACAACCCTGTCACTCTCATCTCCCCTCATTCCATCACATAGTCTTCCTCTCAGTGTCAGCTTGGCCTTTTTGCTCACAGTACCTCCCCAAGGATCCATTCACTAAATGGAGCCCCCCCCCCCTCTATACAACACGCACACAAAGCCATGTACATAGAAAGCCAATATTATAATGTTATTTCAAGAGCATGACCACTGACCCCTCTAAATAGGACCCCTACCAAGGCTATATGCACAATCGTAATAATTCAATAATACATAGTACCCTCCAATGCACACACACACGCACACACACAGCTAAATAATTTAGATACAGAGAGACGTCTAGCCCCTAGCATGAATAAGTAAGTGTCTTCCCATTGGTCCGCTGCACTCTGACCACGTACACAGTTTAATCAGCTAATAAATATTGCACCGCTTGCTTACTTGAATTCATTATTCAGTTTTGTTTTCATTTAACTGCCTCTTACAGAGTCAAACTGGAGTTAGAGATAGATCACAGCTGCATTTGCAGCGTTAAAAATTTGAGGAAGTGGTCAAAGAAGCCTCCTCTTTGCTCTGCTCTATCCTGTCCTCGAGTTCCTGTCCTGTCTGTTCTGTCCTCTCACCTGTTCTGTCCTCTGGTCTGTCCTCTGATCTGTCTGGTCCTCTGACCTTTCTGTCGTCTGTTCTGTCTGTCCTCTGTTCTGTCTTTTGTTCTGTTCTCTCACCTGATCTGTCTGGTCCTCTGACCTTTCTGTCCTCTGACCTGTCTGTCCTCTGGTCTGTCCTCTGATCTGTCCTCTGTTCTGTCTGTCCCCTGTTCTGTCCTCTGTTCTGTCCTCTGTTCTGTCTGTCCCCTGTTCTGTCCTCTGTTCTGTCCTCTGTTCTGTCCTCTGTTCTGTCCTCTGACCTGTCTGTCCTCTGTTCTGTCCTCTGATCTGTCCTCTGTTCTGTCTGTCCTCTGTTCTGTCCTCTTTTCTGTCCTCTGTTCTGACCTCTGACCTGTCTGTCCCCTGTTCTGTCTGTCCCCTATTCTGTCTGTCCTCTGTTCTGTCCTCTGTTCTGTCCTCTGTTCTGACCTCTGACCTGTATGTCCCCTGTTCTGTCTGTCCCCTATTCTGTTTGTCCTCTGTTCTGTCCTCTGTTCTGTCCTCTGTTCTGTCCTCTGTTCTGACCTCTGACCTGTCTGTCCCCTGTTCTGTCCTCTGTCCTGGCCTGCACTCGTCTGTCATCTCTGCTGGCCGGCCCATCCATGTTGGCAGAGGCAGCTCCTGTCTGGCACGCTGGCAGAGTGCTGTTGCTTCCCTGACACAGACTGCTACAATTAGCCCTCCGGGATGGAAGGTGAATGGGAGAAGGAGAGTATAAGAGCAGCCAGACCCCGGGGAGAACGATGGAGGGATCATCAGAGGGATAATGTCAGCCAATGGTTCTGTCACTTTGTCTATCTCTCTCTCTCTTTCTTGCCCACATGCTTTCCTTCTATTCTTTCTTACTGCTCTCTCTCTCTCTCTCTCTCTCTCTCTCTCTCTCTCTCTCTCTGGCTCCCTCACCCGCCCTCTGTCACTATTATTGGGGATTCTGCTGTTTTCCTGTGGTTGTCTCTGTGGTTCTCTGAGTGTATCATTTTATTTGCAATTATATTATGTGAACACAGTAGAGGACGGGCCCCTCACTTCCTATTTGGCTCCATTCGCAGCGGGAGAAACCGGAGCCAGCCAAGATGAAACGACAAGATTAAGCTAACTGGAGACATGTTTGTGCATGCATGTGTGTGTGTCTGTGTGTGTGTGTGTGTGTGTGTGTGTGTGTGTGTGTGTGTGTCTGTGTGTGTGTGAGTGTGTGTGTGTGTGTGTATCTCTTTTATTTATAGTTAAATGAGTT
>JAOEHI010051001.1:0-19653 GCA_025447815.1 Percopsis transmontana | reverse complement strand
AGAGAGAGAGAGAGAGAGAGAGAGAGAGAGAGAGAGAGAGAGAGAGAGAGAGAGAGAGAGAGAGAGAGAGAGGATGGCAGAGAAGTGAGAATCACTTTAACCATGATACCGTTGAACTGCTGGACAACTAGGTACCGTGCTGGGACAAAATGACATCACATGCAGGTCATGGGCACATGGCAAGGCAGGACTACAGCAGGCTACTACAAAAATGATGAAAAAATTAAACAGAATAAAGGTTCAAGGTCTTGCAGGGGGACGAAGCATGAGAAGTCTATGGCCCCACTCTGTATGTGAAAAATACATCTAGCTAGCACAGAACGTCTGAATAACTTGATAGAAAAAAAAGACATCCAGAAACTGTAGAAACAAGGACAGCCATGAAAAGGCAAAAAGGAAGAATCGCTGGAATGCTGTGGTAAAGCGACAGGCAGGACGAGAAGGCCTTGACAGCACAATAAACATCACCAACACAGGAGAGTTATGGCAGAAGAATTCTCATCGCAACCAATTGTTACTCTAAAACTTAGCTCTTGGTAATTATGGATATATTATTTTCTGAAATTAATGTGAAACTCCCGCTGAATTTTTGAGATTAAATAAAAATAAAACAAAAAATCTATATAATTGAAATGTTTTTGAACATTTTGAAGATGTAGTCAGATTGTTTACGCAACTGTGCGCACGGCCATTGGGGAGGAGGGTAGAGAGGAGTCAGAGTGTAGCAGCTATGATGGAGGAGGAGTAGAGTGGGAGGAAAAACGGTAACTATTGAGTAACCCTGGTATAAACCACAAGGTGAATTCCAGAATGACCTTCCACTTTTTATTTCTCTCTCTGTATTTCTCTTTGTCTCTCTCTCTGACACATACATACACACACATATATCCCCTTTACGGTTTGTTTTGACCAACACCTAATAGTGGTGGTCAGCGAACAAGGTGACAGATAGCCTTAAGAATCACTGACTGATTAACTGAGGTCGCTTGAGTTTGCATGTAAAAAAATGGCAGAGGGAGAGAGAGAGGGAAAAAGAGAAATAGAGGCACAAAAGAGAGACAGCGAGAGCCAAAAGTATTAAAACACACAGAGAGAGAGAGAGAAAAAAAATAACTAAAAGTTACGTCTGTTGAAGTGCCACGGGGCTCGGCGGCTAATAACCCCGGCCTTGTGGGACGCCTCTTCAGGCCTTTTCAAACGTGCCTTTTCAGTTTTGCTGTGCCAATAAACACCATTAAACAGAGCCAGAGTGGCACGCGCTTGCTCGCAACGTCAATACTTATCCCCGACTCTCGCTCTCTGCCACTCGTTCACACATTCACTCACACAGGCATCCGTAAATAACCGCTGTAATCGACAAAAGATTGTCCCTGAGAGAGAGAGCGAGAAAGACAGCGAGAGAGGGGGGAGGGGTGGGCCTGCATAGTGGAGCTGTGGTTTCAAAGAGAGAAGGCCAAACCGGGGGTGTCTAAAGAGAAACAGGGGTACAACAGGGTGATAAGAGAAAACTGCAAATGCAGAGGAGAAGAGAAGAGAGGAGAGGAGAACAGAGGATAGAAGAGGAGTAGAGAAGAGAGCAGAGAAGAACAGAGGAGAGGAGAGGAGAGAAGAGGAGAGCAGAGGAGAATAGAGGAGAGGAGAAGAGAAGAGAGGAGAGCAGAGGAGAACAGAGCATTGAGGAGGGGAGAGGAGAATAGAGGAGAAGAGAAGAGAGGAGAGGAGAAGAGAGGCGAGGAGAAGAGAGGCGAGGAGAAGAGAGGCGAGGAGAAGAGAGGAGAGCAAAGGAGAACAGGGCATTGAGGAGAGGAGGGGAGAGGACAGGATGGGAGCGTGAGGCAAGGAGGCGTCGCACCTTGGTTTCTTGCCTTTGTTTCTCTCCACCAAAGCCGCCATATTTACTCAAAGCCGGTCTCAAAGCTGTTTACATACAGAATGTTTTTAGACCTAATGCGGCTGAAGTCTCTGTTTGCTTTTTAGCACAAAGAGGACGGAACCCTGTAAATGGCTAATTTTGCTTTTTGAAATCTCAAGGTCATCATGGCTGCTTTTCACTCCTTTTCTCTCCCTCCGCCAAATGTGACTTGAGGAAAATATAAAAAAGTTAGAACATATTTTCATTAAATGGGACTGTATTGCTGAAATGCTGCGTGAGTCAATTCTGCCTATAGCCTTAAGAATGGATGTCTCCTGGATCTGCTGCTGACAGTCCTGCGACAGTTAAGCAGCATTCAATAAAGCCTGCGTTCTGCAGCGCATAGAAGGATGTGAATCAATACCCCACTAGGTAGTCTAGTTTACTGTGATGTTTAGCGCATATTGTGGGTGCAACGATGTGCGTGTCTAACAAAAAACGATTGAAAACTAACTGTTTGTCAAAAGTATGCTGGGAAACAGATTTTATAGCTATACAAGGTTGTTTGAACAGATCATTTGAGTGTCAGGGGAACCGAGCACCTCACAGACCAGGGGTCTCACACACACCAGCAGAGACGCTACAGACCGTTAACACAACGTTAACCGGAGTGCATGGCAAACTTACCTCTCCTCCCTTGTCACAATGAAGCGGAAAGGGTGTAATGAGACAGAGAGAAAGTAACTTCAGTGTTCACATTTGCCATTAATACACACACAACAAGCTGAAAAAAAGTACACTATAGCTAATGTTTAATTAACCAATGTATAATCAGTTCCTCTCCAAAGTGCAGCCGGGTCAGTTTTGTGGGACACAGATACAGAACCGCCCGCCCAACTGCTGCCTCTAAATTTGCAGATAACTCTTAGTGGTATCCATAACAGCCGCAGAGCGCCCGTCTTGTTATAAATAGCACAGAAGCAGATGCCCGAGAGGCACACTGCCACTTACGCAGATCAAAGTGGCGCTGGGGAACGTCTCAACACCTATGATTGATCAGTTTTGCATTGCCGACTCATAAACGGCGTGTGCATATGCGGCGTGGGCGTTGTTTTCATCCTGACACCACAAAGACGGCGCCACTTGCTATGTCATCTGCCACAGCACGGCTAATGCCAGTAATGGCTCAGAAGGACAGTTCTGCAGTTAAGTGATCACTAGCCCTAATAAAATGATCAAGTGCTTGTCTTTTAATAATTTTTTCCCTTAAGCATAGAAAAGAACAGGAAATATACACGGAGCATTGAAAAATATAGCACACAGCACGAGTTATAAATTAGCTTGATTCAAACCAGGAGCTGCTGTGTTCGTCACGCTGTCACTAAGTTTCTGTGATTAACATCCCACCTCAGGATATTTTTAACAATGCACACTGCTACTGTGCCATCAGATAATTATTATAGACAGCGTGTTGGCAAGTATGAATTAGTGTGTTATTTAAGAAAACCTACTGCAGGAAAACTTCAACCTAAATAGAGGATTTACATAGACTTTAAAGTGATTTGAGTCGACCTGCGCTTACACCACACAAAGACTAAATTCAAGTTAGACAGCATCTCACATTTAACCATTTGACATATTTAGTTGTAGGGCTGGGCGGTATATCAACTTGGTAAGGTACTGCATATCGATATATTTTCTAATAATAGGATGAGACAATACTGTTTTCCGATACACCGATATAGTTTGATATTGCGTTAAATAACCTGTTTTTTCCGTAAAGCCGCACCAGTGTTTGCTCCTCTCTCCGTGCAATCTCGCCCCCACTCAGTGCCATAAACTGCAGTATAGTGTAGTCACGATACCAAAATTTTATTTTGATAAGTCTTTTCCGATACATTTCCTAAAAAGGTGGAAACACTCTCAAATGTCATTATTGTGCTTTAATTCAAACCTGGAAAACATGTTCAGTCAAAACACAATGTTTTACATTTTATAGCATAGATAATTTGGATTGTTGTAGTCATAACTTAGTGTTATTAAAGCTTTTACATGGTGTGCACTAATCTGATGTCCCCAGCACATGATTAACTTTATGTTTGCAACCAGATATCACTTATTAAACAGCATTTAATAAGACTCAATACACCTCCTTGGCGTAGGTCTGCGTTCTACTGAGCATATTTTCTAGTAATAGAAATAATTATTGACAAAAATGTACACGCCATGAATACCATTACCAGTACTGATTGAGTCAAATTGATCATTTATAACTGGTGTTGTTGATCTGCATATGTTTCTGAACGCCTGATTTTTAGCCGCATGCAAGTAATGGTAAAGTTACATTGCTAGTGTGAATGTTGCATTCGCATAGATATGTTACATTGGTAAATTAATTAAAAATCCAAATTAGACTGTTATCATTGCCTTTTATTGTCTCTCTGATGGTGAAAAAAAGTTTTCTTTGTCACACATGATTTGAAACGCCGTCACTTCACGCATGCTAACGTTATTGTTAGAAAGAGCTTACTACTCTCGGTGCAGTGTAAACCCGGCCTAACAGGGCAAGACGTGTCCCAAAATGCACCGACATCTGTATGAGTCAAGCTGGGTTTGATGGTACCTCAGAATGATGCTCGTCGTTTTGCTGCACGACTTCAATGCAAAGCTCTCCCAGACGCATCATGTCCTCCAGCTTTTTCTGTGGGGCAGCCTGGGAATTAACTACAGGGTGAAAGACAGAGAGAAAGACTAACACAGTTGCAAGTATTAAGAAGCAGGTAGGTGCTAAACATATCGCTTAGTATGCTTACAGGTAGGCCGGGTAGGGATCAAACCCACAACCTTTCGGCTGGGAGTCAAACACCCTAAACACTAGACTATCCTGCCCCCTATTGTAATTCAGATTTACATATTCTGAACAATAGTGGAATAGCGTGTTTGTGTAAATGTACTGATGGTGAGTGCTGCCACAAGCACTCCACAAGCACTTGGTCAAAGATGGTTCTCACTAAAGGTCGCCCACTATGTTTTTTTCAGGACCGATGCCGAGACCGATAACAGATATTTGGAACTGATAAACATTTGGAATAAAATATAATATTGGTGTCAAAATTTAAAATAACACAAACTCCAACACAAAACGTTGAAATGCCTTTAAACAGATTTCTAATGAAAAGAGAACAGGTTGTAATATGGCTCTATTACTGTAAGAGGGTGGTGCATTGGGAGACAGGTGCCACTAACTTGGAGAGGGTATGTGTATGTGCGTGCTCTACAAGTAAACACAGTTTAGAGGCAGGCAAACACGACATGTTCCTGTGTTTTCCTGTTCACTTAAAGTGGAGAATAATTAACGGAATGGAGTTGCAAGCATGACACCTCCCTCGTCTCAATCGAGAAATATCTGCAGTAACGTGTCGAATTAACGAGGAGGTAACATAGGTAACAGAATGCAGAGCAGAAATCATACTCTAGCAATGTAAAACTTGTGTCAAACAAAAGTGTGACGTAATATTCAGTTACATAAAATATAGAATATAGAAAAAAATATACCTTTGCCAGGAGTTTAGGGCTATATTAGTCTCTCAGTACATTTGCATAAATGGTCATTATAGAAAAGTGAGCTATGATGCCCGCAACTATTGCTAGCTTGAACAGACAGAACTACGGCTGTAGGTACAGTGTTTCTACAAACCCTGGATCTGAGCGTACTGGAGCAGCTGGGAATAGTTTATAAGAGCAGCTTTCTCCAGACAGCCCTGCACCAGTTTCTTCATCTCTTCGGGAGGGACCGGTGTGGTAATGTCTTTCATCAACACCTGGAACGAAAAATAACCTAATATTGTACTGTAATTGTCTACTTTCACATATCCGGCCTTAAGCCGGTGCTTTGCAAACTTCTTGAGCCAAAACCCCAAAGAAAATTATTTCATAGCTTGCGTCCCCTGTCCCCTTTCACTGCACTGCACACAGAGCTATGCCCCACCTGTTTTAGCTACTGGTCAAGATATTAACATAAAAAATATATATATAGACGCTATAGCCCTCATCTAGTAAAAGAAAGAAAGAAAATAAATGAACAGTAGAAACGTCTCAATTCCTTCGCTAATATCCTTACAGTTACTACAGTGTTAATTTAATCCAACATGACAATCAAAATGTCACCTTATTAAATAACATGTCTCGAGAAAAGACACTCTAAAGGAACCACATACCCGTTCCTGTAGGGAGAGTGTGGCTTTGAGGGCCCCATCTGGCCGCCCGAAGGGAAAGCAGTACCTGTAGATGTAAATGGGGGCTGTAATCACATTTAAAAAGGATCTCAAGGACGACAGTGAAAAGCCAGGAGAATGAATTAGAAGCCAGAACACCTTGGTCGACGGCACCAACAGATGGCTGAATTCTTTCATCTAATTACACTAGGGGGAGAGGTGGGGGCTGAGTTAGATGTACAGTATATTAGAACACATAAATACTAACATAATGTATATGGAAAAGTCAAATAAGACTAAATGTGCTACTGTCAGTGCAAATGGATCGTAAAACCTAAGGAAACAGACTACGGTATGTGGGAACAAAATTTGCATTTGTTTGCTATCCCAAAAAGAAATATGACGGGCCATAGTACCTGGATTTGTACAATATTCCAGATGGCTGACGGTGTGACAGATGTTTTCTCATCCCTGTTGGTTTGCTTTTACAACCAGAGACATCTATTGATGAGACGGTATGATGCAGGCCGTCAAATACGCATTCAGGATTTGTGTTGCATTTAAAAGTTCACTTTAAATCATTCAAAGCTCGTGGGGTCTATGTAATAATAATAATCAAAAAAATTATCAATTACACTTATATAGTGCTTACAAGCTACTCAAAGCGCTTTACATGTCACATAGTGAAGGGGACCCACCACCACCAACGTGTAGCATCCACCAGGATGATGCGACGGCAGCCAGAGTGGGCCAGTACACTCACCACACATTAGCTATACAGTGGGGAGGTGAGCAGAGGGAGACTTAGCCAATTTGTAACTTTTAGGGACAATTTAGAAGGCCTTGATTAATTACGTCCATTGTTGGGCAATTTTTGGCCAGGGCACTGGGGTTAACACACCCCTACTCTTTTCGAGAAGTGTCATTAAAAGTCTAATGACCACAGAGAATCAGAAGAAGTAAGCAAAGAGTCACTGAATCTTCATAGTCAATACACTCTTGTTGTATTTTTTACTCTTCTGATATATCTCAGTATTTGTGGGTGTCATGATGAATTCAATGACAAAAATGTGATGAGCTCCTAATTATTTATATATATATATATATATATATATAAATATATATATATATATATATATACATACACACACACATACATATACATACACATACATACACATGCACACAGTA
Source organism: Percopsis transmontana (assembly GCA_025447815.1). Classification (NCBI taxonomy): domain Eukaryota; kingdom Metazoa; phylum Chordata; class Actinopteri; order Percopsiformes; family Percopsidae; genus Percopsis; species Percopsis transmontana. The sequence goes on along the minus strand of JAOEHI010051001.1, from coordinate 12,396 downwards.
TATATATATATTTATAAATATTAATTATTATATCCCACTAATAACCAATAGTGGAAATCCAGATTAAGTTGTATGCTTTGAAGATAATATTTTAATGAGACAGCGTGTCAACACTCCTTTATATAAAACTATTTAAGTCACTCAGCATAATGCAGGCTATTGTTTACCAGCAGTAGGCTCTGGTTGAGGTGCGTTAGTAATGACCCTCCCTAAACCCCCTCCGGAGCTTACTTTCACTGCCTGGGTCTCCTCTCCATTCTCAGGTTATATAGGGTGAGGGGGCCCCCACAGATATGAGGGGTTTAAAGAGCCTCTAGTTGAGGCCAGTTAATAGCACGTCCATTCAACAAACTGTCACGCAAAGTCGAGGAGCTGCCACTTTCACACTCCTGCGACAATCTGTTCACACGCAGCGTTGGTGCTGAATAGCAGCACGCAGATGTGGGCAGGTTTCATTAGACGCCACTTTGCACCTGTTGTGTGGCACCGACGAGCCGAAGATGTTAACACTAAGCATGAAATGATCTACATTGTAGAAGTCTCTAGAGTGAACAATTAGTGGAATAGTCCATAGGTAGAACATATGTAATATATATTATATCAAATGTTTATCATGGTAGTTCATATAGTCTTATTTATTATATATAGTGTTATCTTTGAGAACTCCATGTTTGGCTTAGTTCCAGGTCTATTGCTCCCACATTCTCTCACAGAGCCGTGAGATGTCCTAATGTGTTTACCTAAAATGTGTGATCTGGGTTTCAAGCAGGGCCATGAGGCGACTTCTGATGGCCTCAAACTGCTCCTTCTCCTCCACAGTCACGGTCCCCATCCCATCTGGCCTGAGAGCAGAAAAGGGTTTTAAGAAAGAACAGTTAGCTAAGAACTTTGTCAATGCTATATACAATATTACTGACAATCCAGCAAGGTAGTACTCCTCATTGACAGCTGCTTGGCATTAAGCCATGTCTCTGTTATCCATTGAAATCAATATCCCTCTTATAAGGACGGAAATTCATGATGTTTGCTCAAATGAAGGGGAGTGAACCAAATCAACCACAATTAAAAAACATTGAGTAATACTGTAGAAATCCATCTAGCTTTTGGTCTGTTTCATGCACCCCATTGAAGGTGTAGAACCAGGTAGGACTAGCTCGTTTACAGCACGTCACGCTCGTTGAAAATAGGTCAACTTTTCCAGGGTCAGTCCAAAACAAACCTATCAAACAAGATAATTGCTCAAACTACTCTCCGCCTTTCACACGCGCTGCACCCAACCCATCTGGTCTGACTGCAGAGAAGCAACAAAGAAAACACTGTTAGTTGAGCACTTTAAAAAAATGTTTGCAAAGCTTTCATTCCCCCGCTCTCCTTATTTAGCCTTTTTCTGAATACTCATTCTGGCAAAAAAAAAAGGGTGGGGGGGGGGGGGGGAGGGGGATGCAAACACTACTGAGCAAGAACAGCCTTGACTTACTGGGCTCTTGCTGCAGCTGAAAGAAAGAACTTGCCTCTTAAACCGGCACTCGTGGTCGCCAGGGGAAAAGAAAGCAGGGAGGTTTTCTGTTAATGAGTTGTTCTTCTAAAAGCCAGCTCCTGACTGTGATGCCTACCGTAGGAACAAACCAGCTGTACTATATTAGCGATACCATATTCCTGAATCCAAATGAAGAAGGTTAAAAGCATTCAAAGTGGAGTCATTATCTCAGATGTTTAATGTTTTTTTTATATGATATGATATTTGTTTTCAGATGTTACATGTCTGTTGTTGTTTCTTAATTGTCTATTCTGCAGAGAAGTTTTCCGTTCCGGGTTCAGGGTTTTCTGTAAAATCCAAACTGTCCAGGGATCGACAGATCCATATTTCTATCAATCAATGCTAATTATCGCATATATCTATTATCACTTATCGCTATTATTGCTTCAAAATGACTGCTGCTGATTTTACATCATGATTCGCTTACGCTTAGTGAATGACAAAAACTGTAGAGACAAATAGCTTTCCACCACATTGAAATAGTGTGCATTTTTTGGGGATATTTACACGAGAACAAGCTGGCATAAAGTGCACCACAAAGGAGTTTGAGAAAGGAGCTTGTAGAGCATTGTGTGGGAACATCAGGGCCTCTCCTGAGCACCTATCCACTTGATGGCCAGAAGGTCCTGCTTTGTAATAAGAGGCTGTTCTCTCCCTGCACAACAGCACTTGTTAGCACAACTTCTAAACCCTGTTGTTCCTCAAATCTGTCAATTCCTTACCCCCCTCCCAACAAGCACCAGTTAATCCTGAAGGACCATAAAAGAATAGTCCTGGGCAGTGAGGATGGGTGGGAGGGGAGAAGGGGGGGTTGCTCCCTCAAGTAATTGCAAGAATAGCGCTCTTTCATGTTCTGCTGAACGGGGGGTATGGGAGCACTGAATTTCGTGTTTGGGCCCTCCTCTGAGCTCTTGTTCCCAAATAGACAAATGAAGACGTGACAAGTGCTATAAGTAGACCCAGGAGGGGTAGCCCGAGGGGGCAGTTCTTCCCTGCTTAGAGCTGGTTTCTCCTGCTTCTGTCGGGAGAGTTGTTCTTTTTTTAACCAATCGGTTTCAGGTATCGACCAGAAGAATTACTCTTTGCAATCCAGACCAACATTTTAAATAACCTCATTCATTAAATTGTCACATTCCAAAATATCCTTATCAAGGCATGCTCTGAAGTACTTGAAGGTGGTGAGTAAATTAAAGTAAAAGTTTAAGGTATAAAAACACTTGAGTGTTATCATTCACAAGAAAGAACGAAGAGGTTCCTGCTCCAAGAGTCTCCCTGCACTACGAAAGCCAATCAAACGTCCGTTCACGCTTGGTCACACACGCTGGAACCGGTGGCGACGTGACAGCTTGTCGCGGTTCAGACTCATTGTTGCTGCCAAATGAAGCGAGCGGCTCGAGCCGGGGCTGAACTTGAACCCCCGTACACCACAACTCGCCGGGGTTAGCGTAGCCTAGCTGGCTAGCTGCTGCGCGCAGGCACCCGGCAGCGCAAGACATTGCGTTTACATGAGGTGTAAACTATAAGCAATGCATCTGGCAGTGGGTTCTCTTGAATGACGTGGCAGTAACTCCTCAGAGACCCAGGCAGAGGAGTTGTCTATGACTGACAGGTGACAGGTGGCTTGATCCATGATGTGAGGGGGGGGGGGCTAGTAAAAGCTCCTGTCATGTCCTGTGTGTGTGTGTGTGTGTGTGTGTGTGTGTGTTTGTGTGTGTGTTTGTGGGGGGGGGGCTGCTTGGCGAGGGGGAAACAGGAGGTGACAGGTGAGAGGGCCTGTCCGGGCTCTCATTCTCCGCTAATGCTGCTTTAACCTTGCACCCAGTCTCTCTCTCTCTCCCTCTCTCTCTCCCTCCCTCTACGGAGGGTGCTGGCAGAGGCTCTTAGCCTTCTGTACATAGTGGATCCAATAAATACTACAGCCTACAAGTTCACATGTTCAGCTGTAGGCTTAGATATCACCCAAGTAGGACTCACAGATGGCTGTGGAATATTTCAGCAGTGTGTTCGCCTCACACAATATGACTTATATTACAAGATGCACATTCGAATCATGTTAAAATTGAAGCTTTTGTTTCTCTTTAGATTAGATTCAATGAAACTGTAATGACCTCTATGGGAATAGGTAGAAATACATATACAAATACAGTGTTAGGGTCGTTGGGGTCAAAAAAAGGAATGTATTACACACTAATCGCTACTTTTATTTTAAATAATACATTTTAATTTGAAGTAATTTGATTCGTTACTTTTGCGTTACTCGGCAACATCGCCTAAGATGCATTGTCATGTAATTGCCAGTTAACAATTTAATGTTAAACCTTACATATGCCCACATATCAGCACAAATCCCTATCCTACTAAGAAGGACACAAGAGCTTTCTATTATGCTCTTTAATAAAATAATAGCACAAAGCCGACATATTTGTTTGATTAGTAACTGTAATGTGATTACTGTACTGATAGATAGAGATTTATATAGATATACACACACACACACACACACACACACGTCCAAAAAAGAATACCACTCCCTAGTGGCATTTGTTTTCAAATAATATAAGCTTAACAATGTGAGTGAAAAGTTAAATCTTTCACAATATCTTAGTATTTGGTATGTCCCTCTTTTGCTTTAATACCAGCATGCACTTGAGCATGGCACTCCACAATCTGTGTGCAAAACCTGATGACCCATGTTATCCCAGCATGATTTGACTTGGCTTTCTCAGTCTCAGTGCCCCCATAAATGTTCAGTGGGGTTAAGGTCAAGTGACTGTGGAGGAAAAGTCCATGACAGTCAGCACTCCTTGGTCTTCTTTGGTCTGGTACTTCTTGTGTTGGGTTTTTAAATGTTTCTGAATTCTCAAACTTCCTGATTATTTCTAGGTTTACGTGAAAACATTTACGAGATTTTCATTTATACTGTATACTGTGTATGTGTGATTACGATGCATTGAGTAAATAAAAAAATAAAAAAATAAAAAAAAACAGCAGGCCTATTATAAATCATATTCCACTAGCATCAGAACCAAAGGCCCACCAACACCAACATAATTAACTAGAGAGGCTACATCTCTACAACAATCACTCGAGGGAAAAGTCAAACTGTGCTTGTAAAGGTTTTTTTTTCCTCTTCCAACCACAGACAACCCTTTTTTTCCCATCCACACCCACTCAAGAAAACACCGGGATGCCTGAATGGCCATCAATTATTCAAATTAGAGCTCCAACTGACAAAAAGCCAATTTAACCAATTTCCCCCCATTTGTATTTGGCGATTAGCAGGAGAAGCTAATCATTACCGTCTCTAATTGACCTAATGAGTCGACAAAGAGAGAAAGCACAGATATTAGTAATTACCTTGTGGGACGTCAAGCAGGGGTTGTTAGAGGTAAGTTTGAAGCTAACTGCTGGAGAACAGCATGGGCAGGCTGATGTCTTTATTACAGCGGGCCAACAAATGGCTGTACATCAGTCACGTCAGAATGAAAGTATGTGTCATTTTGTGTATTTGTAAGATAACACAAAATGCATTTTTAGAGCATCATTTTAGGATGCAAGTTATTTTACTGTATTTGGCTTAAATGTAAGGTTACACAGAGCTATTCGTCAACACTCTACCTCAGTAAAGACGAAGAAAATCCAGTCAGGACACAATCTGTTAACTTTGAGCAACCAAAAGTAGCAGTAGTGAATATACTGTAAATGCAGGCATGTAGATAAACATTTGCTGCTGTAGCATAATGCTGCTGATAAGCTTTTCATCATGCAAACAATCCTTTTTGTTATTACAGGTCGGCTTTGACCTAACCTTGATTGTCATCTTGACAAGCTGCCAGCGTCGAAAGCAAAAGCAATCACACAACGAATGTGTAATAAATTATTTCACTGTCCTTTTTTGACTTGTGTCATAAATGTTCAAAAAAAGAAAAAGAGGAAGTCTGTCCACAAACACGTAGTTTTAGAATTTGAAAAGAAAGGTCAGTAAAAGAAAGACATGAGACAGACGAATGCGTCAAAATAAACAGAAAATATGTAAATGTTCAGCCCACAAGAGAGAATTTGGATCTCATCCACACATTCCAGTTGAACGCAGTTAACAAAGCCAAAAAAGCGTTTAACCACCACATAAAAACTACAATCAATAATTGCCAAGGACAACTGAATTACAGGAGTATGCCTTGGTTGCTTTGGTGGAGGAATATTGTCTATTAACTTAGACAAACATCAAATAGCGAACAATAACCTAATGAAAGAAACCTAAATTGTATATTTTCACCCCTGATGTTCTTAATGTTATTCATAATATTCAAAGCATTTACAGTACATTACATATCTATATTATTATGAGGGAGACGTTGGATTGTTAACCAATCAGGCTTCGGCTTTTGTATGCTGGAACAGATGATACAAGTGTGTTTACATTTTACGTTGAAGGCATTTAACCCACACTGAGACTGATTTGTGGCATGCTAAGAAAAGAAGCACAGGCGGAGAGTAGTTGTTTTTCAATCAGTTGATTGACGCACCTATTTCCGTGGACGTGAGAGGCACAGAAGGCGTAGCTGTAGTGCAGGAGGGTGGGGTCCACCAGGGCATTGTTCTCTGCATACTCCATCAGGTCTGCCAGGTAGCTAAGATGGCGACAACATCCCCTCACACCGTAGCGGGCACAGTACTCATCGAGGACGAACACCTGGCCTGGACTAAACCAGCCCTGTGCACACGCACACACAAACACAGCTACTTCAATTCAAGTCAGTGTATTATACAGTGTGTATCTAATGTGTCTATGTATCTGTAAAATTGTTTTGTTCATGCTCTGTGTTGCTTTGAGACTGAGGGATAAAATGTCCACATTAAATACTTTAGTAACAGCGTAGAAAATGTAAATGTAAATGTAGTAACACTTTTTTTTTTTTTTAACAATGGACATCAAGTGTTGCTCCATTTTTAAACTGTGCTAATTGAATGACAAACTTTCATTTGAAACATCCTTACCAAAATTACTATCAAAAGAAAGTAAAACCTAAGACTGCATATTAATCTGTCGGGATTGCTTAATTGTAAATGCTATCACAGAAGTTCACAAGGAAATGGTCAACCTTTTGCATAAAAAAAATCCTTACTTCTTGCAGTCCTTAAACAAAAGCGATGGAGGTTAACTCATCGACAATTAATTTCTTGGAAAATAAAAAGAGTCACTTGCAAATAAGAAACGTGTGAAACAATTGGATAGTCCTGAAACGTTTATTAGTTCATTCATCCTGCGCGTAATAAGTAAATTAGGCATGAAATTTACAACGCTAATTAAGATTCCTCACGGAAGGAATATTAGCAAATTAGCACCTCAGTCAAGCCTGCCACCAACCCTATCACACTGACAGCTCCCCTGGCACGGCAGCTAGAGACTGGCTACCGAGGAGAGAGATCATAACCACTAATGTGTAGAAATCATCTTAATTTTGTTTTATATTCCCAGTTTCTCATTGAGGTTAGCGAAAATTAAAAAGGTCAGGATGCAAAATGCTATGTATTAATTTCGCAAAAACAACTGCCATCTAAAATTAAATTCTGTTTATATCCCTCTCTAGATTTGTGTCCACATTCTCTACATGAAATGGATGAAATTCATCTTTGCAAATGTACTTAGGAACTATTATGAGAGTAGGTTTTAACATGATGGATAATCTACTCTCGTTAATAGGACGTTTCAAATGTCTTTTAACAAAGGGAGGTCTGGAGCCTGATAATAGCATTTTGTTTCCCAGTTCATTTGTCGGGGGACATAATCGCCTAACGTGCCACTAGCTCGTCCTAGAAAACTGTTAAAGCTACACAATGAAATCGTAGAGACCTGAATCCGATCAAGTCACAATAACACACACTGCCACAATACGACACTATGGAGAGTCAAATAAAGACGCCTTTCTCTCTCAGATGTGTTTTTTCCCCCTTCCTCTTCAGTGATTTAGGTTACTTTGCCTTTGCATTGCCTTCGTGCACCGATTTCTCCCTTCCTTCCTTCTTTTTCCCTCGTTGTGGTGGAGCTATTAATATAACACCAGAGAACGATGCAGCCGAGAGCCCTGTCGACTGCCGTTAAGAGTCAAGATGTTCCGCTGTGACAAACAGATGGCGAACTCCAGTCTTGGCACTGACCGCTCAATTAGCCGCTAACAAGCTGACTGCCTCATTAGTTCCACGAGCAGGGGACATCTCTGTGTCAGAATACTGGTATCCACCGGCTTCCACAGAGAATGACACCAGTATACTGTCACTGCATCACAGAAATACTCACCTATTACCTAGTATATAAGTATTTCATTAATTGTTCAGTCATTCTCACCATGAAATGAAATGGAATTCATTTGGTGTTGAAAAAGGGGAAAGATAGGAAATGTAATATTTCTGTAAAAATATTTCATATCAAAAATATGCCCTGTTTATTAAAAAAGTAAATTTCTAATAATCAAAGAAAAGAACAGGTGTACTACTTTGCATTGTTTTGATTTAGTGTTGCATAGAACCCTTGCAGAGAGTCTCAGATTAAGAAAAATGTCCAGGATACTAAGTGCATTTCAGATATAGTTGAGGTATGATTCCTTTCAAAGCTTCATACAAACTACAAATCAACAAGCTCAAAAGGTTCAGTTGGCCATTTCCCTCCGGAGTTAACGTCCCCATGTTAAACTATAAAGCGGCATTCAACAGTGGGGGAAAAGGGTACGTTTTCTTTTTAAAAAGGTAGACTCCACAATTGTTCTGATGGGATTTGACCCTTATAACCCTGCTACAATCTAATCTCAATTCATTCTGACAAAACAAGACCTAGTTTGTGACATGAATTACAATTACAATTAGGTAATTTAGCAGACGCTTTTATCCAAAGCGACTTACAGTTACATGGTACTATTGCATGGAGCAGGTAGGGGTTAGGCATCCAGCTCAAGGATGCTTACAGGTTGGCCAACTTGGCTTGAACCCACAACCTTCCGGCTGGGAGTCCAACACCTAGACCACTAGATTATCCTGCCTCCTATGAATGAATCTCAACAGATGTCCCACACGCCAAGATAGTTGCGTTTTTTTCATTGCTTCTCCTGAAAGTGCCTGGCTTTAATTGTAAAGCACTTGTTGTCTACAAAAGAATCTAGAAAGAAAGACACAGGGGTCTGTCAATAGATATGTCTAATTGGGGTTTGGGGGTTACTGGTGGAACAGGAAGAACAAAAACAACGCACAGATGTGCCTTATTTATAGCGCTGACCAATACTGTGTGTATGTTATAAATGCAGAGGAGCCCTGATTCTAAAACAGCATGGTTGTCCATTGAAATCTTAGATCTAAAACTTGAATTCCAATTACTTTAGTTATGAGTAGTGACCTTAGTAACTTAACTAGATCAAAGTTTGTGTGCGTGTTTAATCACACACACACACACACACACACAAACACTCCCTATGGATTCACCCCCGCCCCGCCCCATTCTCTTGTTGGGTCTAAATCCCCACTTCCCTCCATTGAATAAGCACAGCAGTTGTCCGAGAGGGTCATCTTCCTCTTTGGGAAGTATTGATTAGAGAGTGAGCCCCCAACTCCTGAGGCCATGAAGCCCTCCCACCCAGAGAGAGAACACCTAACCCCCCCTGTTTTTAAATAAAATTAGCCAAAGGGGTTAAGCGATAAGCCCCTGTTGTCTTTCACGCCAACCTCCTCACAAACACCTTGTCGTTATTGTTGTTGTTCTTCTTCTCTGAACAACAGCGCGGTGCATCTGACTCTTTACGCACCAGGCAGGAGAAGGAGTCGCTCATCCGGTGCTGTAGGGTGAGTGTCTGCAGCGTGGAGAGCAGGGCAGCGTGCTCAAACTGGCACGGGGCCGCTGAGATCAGCTCCTCCACCCCCTGTCTCTGGGACGGGTCCAGACCTGAGGCACACAGCAAGGCAGAGTGTTCAGCGAGAGGAGGGGGTTCGTGAAGCCTCCACCACAATGGTTCACACACACTCTTCACTCAAGATTCATAACTTACAACCCCCTCTCATTAATAAAATCCTACCCCTTCCTAAACAAAGAATATAAACATAAACATAAGTAATAAAATACAAAAAATGTATAATAATAACAATAACAATATACGAAATGCTAAAGGATTTTAGAGGGTTCATAAATAACTGTAGCATAACCTCCAATGTCACAGTGACACATTAGAAAATAAGCATTTTGCCCATTATAATATTTTAATAGTGCTTATAGTGACATTATTAAAGACTAGATGAAGGCATTACCATCATTTAAAACAGAATCCCAAAACATAAGAGAAACATAAAAAACAAAGACATAAGCCAGGCTTCTTCTGCTTCAAATGAACTGAACACATACAGTAGTTTTTGCTCAGAAACTAAAACTCCTGCACACGATCACAAAAGGCAACAAAATCACAATGTAGGAAAAGATTTATTTATTAATTTCTCTTGAAAGTATTTATTTTATTCTTTCTGCCTTTTGAGTACTTTTATGATTTTATGTTTTTGACTATTTTTGGAATCCCTACTCACCGACCAACACAGTTTCCAGCCTGGGCGCAGTTCCCTACAGTTTTTTTTTTTACCACGCTCAGACACGACACCTCCATACAGCTGTTGGGAGCAGTCGGCTACAGAACAGGGACGTGGATTCGCATGGCAATTCACGCCTTCCTTTGAGCTAAACTGTGAATCAAAGTGTAAAAAAATGAAAATAAACAGAGGACTGGGTTTCCTTGCGATGTTGGCACCATCAGCACTCGGCGCTTCAGCTAATCGTTGCCACCTCCGTTGGCTACGGATCTTCTGTGAAACCAAATTTCAACATTTATGCGGCGAGTACGCGGCGACTGGCGAGAGCCTTCCGAACACGAGAAAACACTGAAGACGACGTAGGGAGAGTGTCAGGGCCAGTGAGAAGGCTTCGAGGGTGCCCACCAGGTTGGCAGCCTAGTGGGCATTGGCCCTCAGCTATAGGAGGAAGGCTGGTGGATGAGACGGTGTGATGCCTGTGTGGCTGTGCTTCTATAGAGGTATATTTTCTACGCTGCACAGTTAATGGACGGGGGCGAAGAGAACAGCGCAGACCGATGTGACCCATGCATCGTTTACATACAGACACGCAGACAACTACAAATATTACTGTATGCTGCACATCGTTGAAGAAGGCAGCGGTAATGAGGCCACAGGGAAGGTCAGCGAAGGCAAAAGGAATAACAGCCACAGAAAGGGTGAGGAAAGGAGAGAGCAGACCCGCCGTGTTGACGGGTTCATTTCCAGTCCAGTTCCAGGCCTCCCTGTTAATGGCTGCTACTGAGCACCCCCTTCAAGAAAAGCCTAACACGTTTCTGTATTCCTTTATTGTGGCAGGGCATTTGTAGATGGAAGCTTCTTAGTGCGACACATTGGCCCACAAAAGACCAAGGCTCGCACAAGAATGCCAGCGTTGTGCTCCCCGTCCCCGGCGCCCGCGGCCTCGTGCCCAGGACGAGCATTAGCGATCGCTTTTTCTTAAAGGTGGCCATTTTGGGCTTGTCCAGCGCTTTGTTCTGGCACTGCATCCGGTGCGGGCGACCGGGGCCGAGCCGAGTGCCCGCAAGCCCTCTCAAAACATTCACGTCCCCCCCCCACCCCCTCCCCCTCGTCCAGCCTGCTTTTGTCAAAGATGGCAGAATAACAGACGGCGGAGGTGAAATCGGCGCAATCAATTCTGAAAAAACGCTACTCTCTTTTCTTTCCGTCTTCCTTTCTGTTGCCTTGGTGCCCTTTGGCTCCGGTGGCCTGCTTTCCTTTTTCCCCCCCTTTAATTCCGATGTAGGTCATTTTACATTCGTTACCACGAAACACGGGGGTGTCCTTAATGTAATTTGGAGGGAGCGCCTGAAGAAAGACTGAAGGAGAAGACTCCAAAGAAACGAGACAAAGAGATATAGATTAGGGCCGATAATAAGAGTAGGGGAGGGAGGGACAGTATTGATTGGGGGTGGGAGGGGGTAATGTTGATCCGTGTCAAGGCAAACTTTCAGCTATTATCTGGAGAGGAGGGGGAGGGTACTGGGACAGAGTGGAGCGTGTGTGTGTGTGTTTTCATTGCACTTGGCAGCGGTTGTATACGGTCTGTGTGTGTAGGTGTTGGAGATGGAGACAGAGCATTTAGTTGTAAATACATGGAATGTGTGTACATCCTGTAAATGTATAGATCTCCATCACTGAAGGACTGGGATCCAATATCATACACATTTGTCACTCACGTACACGAGGGACACTGACCTTGTCTCTAGAGACGCTCCCCAATAGCTCACAGATGGGATTTCAGCAATAATCCACCAAATGCATCACGTTATACATGACCTAGATGTGCGCTACATGGTCTCTACAGGCGAGTTTTTGTGGCCCAATGCTTCACAACATATGAGTGTGTGTGTGTGTGTGTGTGTGTGTGTGTCCATCTACGTGTGCAAGTGTAAGACAGACGGGCTTCTGCGCTCAATCTCTTCATATCCATCTTATCGGGGGCCCATCACCATCGTCACAGCAACAGTCACATCCATGTGACATGCCCGCGTGAGAGCCGGCGCGGCCGATGATGGCAGGTTATTGATGCTCGGAGGAGAGAGACAGAGAGAGGCGCACGGGCCGTCAACGTCTCAGGTAGACCGGGCACAGCGACGTGACTTGATCCGCTGGCTGGAGCGCGGGGGGGGGGGGGGGGGGGGGCTCGGGGGTGGTGGGGGCGGGTGGGCGGTCGGGGGGGGGGGGGGGGGGGGGGGGGGTGGGGTGGGGGGTGGGGGGGGGGGGGGGTGGGGCTGGTGGTCTGGGGGGTGGGGGGCGGGGGG
>JAOEHI010051000.1:0-19653 GCA_025447815.1 Percopsis transmontana | reverse complement strand
CCCCCCCCCCCCCACCCCCCCCCCCCCCCCCCCCCCCCCCCCCAAACCCCCCCCCCACCCCCCCACCCCACCCCCCCCCCCCCCCCCCCCCCCCCCCCCCCCCCCCCCCCCCCCCCCCGGCACCCACCCCCCCCCCCCCCCCCCCCCCCCCTACAGCGTTGAGACCATTCTTTAACCCATGTACACAGTTGTGTTTCAAAACAGTGACCTGGGGTGGTAATGTGTGGATCTGGGAGTGCAATAAAAAAATGTAATAATGATTTTAAAGTGTCAAAATTGTAATTTGAGGTGAAAATAAGGCCTCAAATTCTTAATGATTCAAGCTGCCGTTACCTTTGATATGTGAGTAGGCCTACTGTAGAATACTATGGAACAAAAGGGTAGTTTGGGTAATACTAGACTAGACAGAGATTGGATGTTTACCCCGAGCACTGCTCCCAGTTCTTTCTGAAGCAGTTCCTTCAGCTCTGCTTTACTCAGGGTGAACATGTCGCCCTCCTTCCCAGAGTACTTGTGAAAGGTGGAGATGAGGAGGGACATGGCCTGTGGGATGGCAGTCATGATGGCAGCTGGGAAAAACAATACATAAGGGTGAACAGGGAATGTTCCCAAGTCTTACAGTCTGTCTGGTGCAGACTAAAACAGAGCACTTCAACTGGTAGTGTGATATTTACACTAAACAGTGTTTGGGTTGCAAGGGGTTACTAGTAAATATTCTCACATTGGAGAGGTGGAACACCATGTTTATTTGCTTTTTTTTGTGGTTCAAGACCCTTGCTCAGGTAGCTGTAACCTATTGTTATTTCACTTGTACTTATGTTTAATGTGATGTAAACATTTACAATGGCATCTATTAGCATTTCTTGTGCAACATTAAAGGGGTAGTGTGCATTTATTAGCCACTGGGCCAGTGTGGTGAAAAGATGATAGGCCCACACTGTCCTATAATCTTACACTTATCAGGTGCTTGATCATGAGCTATTTTTTATCCAAACAAAATGGCAGTACAACTGGTAACAAAAGTAGTATTGGATTATGAGAACACTTTTCAAATAATTATGTAGCACAACAAAAGCATTTCTATTTTTTTTTCTTTTCATTTAAAGCACTGCAACAGTAAATGGCTGTCAACATCCTTGCTGTTGATTCTTGCCAGTGTTTCTGTCTGGGCTTTCCACAGACCTGTATCAATATAAACCCAGTGTGTCCACTGGGGCCTAACTGGTCGGATTTTCCTGCCTTTGTGAAGTCTCTAATGCAGGCTCCCAACTGAATGACATAGGCATCGTTATGGCAACTACTCTGTCTCTCCAGGTAATATAGTCTGCCCTAGGTAGGGATGCAAGCTAAGACCTAATAAATCCCAGAGGTTCTGACACCCCCCTGTTAGTGCTGTGTTCCATTCACTGCAGCTCCCCATGGGAGTAATTTCTGGTGATGAAAAGACTGAATCCAAAAACATACTCCCTTTCAGGTTTAGTAGACAAAAGAAACTGTATGGGTTTGTAAACATTAGACTTTAGAAAAGTTAATAAAGGTAATTGCTTAAAGACTATCATTAGTTTTGCTTTTCTTTGCTTATGTTGAAAAATCTATGTCGACGATTTCTATTTTTATTGAAATACAGTATACAATCTATTGCAAATCAATAATCTATTTGCAATAGATTGGTTGTGTCACCTTTTTGTCTACTATTGGCATTACAGCAAAATAAGCAATTGTTGCAACATTATGTGATCCAACCAAGTAGGAAATGTGAAAGAAGGCATCATTTTAAAAATTTTAATAAAAGAAAAAAGCAACACACTGAAAATACTACATTATTTAAACAGAATTCTCCTTCAAAGTTAAATAGATGTATAGTAAGTATTATAGCAAGATATATAGCAAGTATTATTCCGTCAAAATAACTTTGGTGCCAATTACTTTTAGTCAGTGAATGACAGCAAAACATGGTTTAAATGTTGGTACTCACCAAAGTTGATTTGTCTGAAAGTAAGGAAAATGAGTCTCAGTGTGAGGAGAGAAGAGAGAGAGTGTCAGCTGATGGAGAGAAGGATGTAAACTTAACCACACCTTTACCTGCCGTTATTGTGCCCCTTACATCCTAAACCACACCTCTTCTCCCCCTCTCTTACGTCACTAGGACATTTCCTCCACTAGGTAATATATATATATATATATGGTATATATATACTGTATATATATATACACACACAGTCAAACTTATATTTAGTTCCATTAAAAACTTGGACAATAACATTTATATTGCCTGAGACTTGAAGGCACTGTAGGCTTCTTTTACAAGATGGAATAATAAATGATATTCCTCTGTATTGAAGCATAACAGGTCAGGTAACAAATAAATATGATAGCACATATGGGAACTGCCAGGGATGGGCAATAATACATCAGAATGTATTATGATATAAGATACAAATACCCAAATCGTTAATATATCAAACTACAAAATATGGCAACTAGGCAATGTATTAAAATAAACTATGGTATTTTTCTATTTTAAAAGTACAAAAAATACAGGGTCAAGGCAATATGACATAAATTTACAAACCTACACTGTAGGCCCATTTAATCTATTCTTTCACAAGCCCAGTTAGTTTAACTAATCAAGCGATCAAGCATGGGAGCAATCGCTTTTTATATAGTCCAGACAGCAGATCAAACGTTCTGAACTCTATGACTGAAATATATCCCTGATGCCACCATGATCACCCAGATAATGTTACGTTCATCAAACTTATCTTGCTAGTAAATGTAGAAAACTAATTTATAGCCCAAGATACATTTACATTGTAGTATACAATAATTTTGATGAAACAGCTCCCGTTAAACACGGTGCAAACAGGGAATTACATCAAACATGGAAATCGACGCATGCCACCGTCAAAATGACGTAAACTACTGGCGGTTGGTGAAGGTGGGCAACTGTCGTACACCAATGTCTGGCCACCATTTGACACTCTGTGTTATCAATGTAGGCCCAGTGTAGGCTATGCATGCTAACTGGACAGTTACTAATCTCAGTCTAATGATTGATATAGCCTTATCGCTTGTCAAATTACAATTAACACGTCAAGGCTCGTCACGCCTCTCATGCCTCTGAAACTTCTGCATCTATGGTTTGCATGTGTAGACGTCATCGCGCCAGTTTAGATTACAGTAAAGTAGGCTAATGTAGACTATTTCAGTATTTTGCACAAATAGCCTACAGAGCACTAAAGTATGTAAATATTTTAATTATAATACCGTTTTTTAAATTGATCGAATACAAATTACCTAATAGGCTACAATTTTGTATTTCAAATTATTTGTATTACGTATTTTAAATACATGTAACAGAAACAAGGCCCATCCCTGAGAGTTTCCCTCTCTGACTAATTAGTAACATAGACATCATAAAAATTATGATGTCTATGGTTAGTAGTCTATGGTCAATAGTGATTCGTGTGATAATGGTAATGGTCAAAACTATTTACCGTATTATGATCTTTTGCCATCTAGTGGCCAAACAGTGAAACGTTGAAATAAAGGTGGAACATTTTTGGTCGTGGTATTCATTTCTTTTAGTTGCTTGTTAAAATTTACTGTCTGACAAAAAAAGTTAGAATGTAAACAATAGCAAAATGCTGGTTTATTTTTGCAATTGTTTGTGTTGAGTTTGTTCTCTATAAAAGATGATATTCAGGTTCAGAGTACAAAGAGAATGATCTGTGATTCCTTAAAAAAAATAAAAATTGCACCACATAAAAAAGTGAAATCAAGTTAGTTGCACCATGCCCACACAATGGGCACTTAAGATAGGGGTGTGGCCCTCATGTAGACCAAAAGACAAAATCTCACAAAAAAAAAACACACACACACACACACAACTACTGTAACCTAGCAACCCTCGTGTTTGCTTTGAACCAGTGGCACTGGTAGACCACAGCCACGCCCTGCCCAGGCAGCTAGCTGGGTTCAAGGGAATTAGAAAGTGATTAAGAGAGAAGAATTTGTAGTAGTAGTAGAGTTTGCGAAAAGAATGGAAGGGGGCGACAAAAGCCCTATCCTGTTCCTCCATTTGCTCTTATACAGCATCCATTGTTGGAAAACATCGCAATGACGCTGATGACTCAACCCCTCCCCGGTTATAGTAAAAATTGCCTGGGGTTGTTTTCACCGTATTCAAATATAACCAACTAAAACACACAAAGGTTGCTCTGACCCTACACCCTAAAGTTTTGCTTCTAACCATATAATTATACACACAAAATGTCCACCCTGCTTTGTGTGTGACTAATTAACACAACCACGGTGACTCAGAGAGGAAGGTGTGTTCAATACTAAAACATTCTGAGGATTCCTCAGGGATGTGATAATGAGAGATTTATCAACCAAAGGGAGTTGCTCCTCTGGCCTATAGTAGCCAGCAAACAAAACATTACAGGTGGAACATTTAACAATATGTGTGGGGATCCAGCCAACCCAGTATTACCAGCCAAATTCCCCCTGTAATAACCAAATATTTAAAGAGTCTTTTCCATTTTATAAGGTCATGTGGCTTGTAAAAATATTGAATATTGGAAATTTGTGGCTGGGGCTTGAATACAATGCATGCATTCAAAGACAGTGCACACAGTGCACACAGTCACACAAACACGTAGCCCTATTCAAATACAGAGGGTCATTTGTATAGGTACGAGATAGCGAATAAACACGCAAATAAGCATAAACTTACACACACACATCCAGTCGATAATCACATGACATTACTTCAGGGGGTGAGGGATTGTTCAGTGTGTTTAATAGACAGTATAACCTTTACACAATTTAAAGTTTCTCCTATTCTCTGTTATTCATTACTTCTTTCCCATTTTTGCCATGTGCACCTTATAGCACTGTTCACATGCAATGGAAAGTCCAACAACCAGTGACACAAACTCCTCAAAGTCCACCTGGCCATCGCCGTTGGAATCCAAGTCCTTCATGATCTTATCTACTGCAGCTGGGTCTTTCTGGGACTAAGAACGAGGAAGAAACAGAAAAAACATTGTCATTGCTTCTGAAATGTTTGATATGGCATGATATATGGTGATGATATATGGCATTATATATTTGGAAAAGCTAAATGAAGATGTTTCCAAATAAGCATAAACCTACAGCTTTTTAATTGTGTTTATTTTACTCATTTACTGGGATACTTTTAACTCATTTCAGTTCTGATGCTAGCAACAAATGGATTTAAAGGGACACTCCTCGACTTGTGTGGTTGAAACCACTATTACAAAAATGTGGTTTTGGTTGGAAACTGTAAAGAGTGCTGACTCGTATTCTTTTCTACTCCTGCCACAGCTCGCCTTGGGTCACACTGTTCTCTATCCGTCCCCCTATACAGTTGCGTTTCAAACATAAACAGGAAGCTGGGGAGGAAATATGGGGTTCTGGCAGTGCTATCACGCAATCGAGGAGTTCACCTTCAAGCTAATTCCACTGCTGCGAGGTGACCTGGATAACAGCGTCTGATCAACGTGGTAATTCTCTGAAAGGACTCAGCGACTAACCTTTAGGAAGCCAGAGAGCTCGTTTTCTAACAGCTCTCTGAGTTCTTTGCGACTGAGAGTGCCGTTCCGGTTCTCCTTAGAGGCATAACGGTGGAACACTGTTATCATGGACTCCATTGCGGTCTCCAGTTGGGAAGGCATGTTTTCCTGGATGTACTGTGGCTAAGAGAAGGACATCAGGAGGATAAAGGAGAAAATTCATGATATTATTAATACATGTGTGTCTAACTTTTTGTCAACGGTAATATTGGGGTAGACAAATAGAAAATAAAAGAAGTAGATGATAAAAAGTCACTGCGTATACTACAGTCGTTCAGTCAGGGGAAGGAAATACACTCCACCCAACCTGAGATGACGAGGAGCTGGCTGAGAAGTGACTCAGCTAAAGTAAACTGTAGCCCTGACTAAAACCAAAGCATAATAATGTGTTATGGGTGGGTGGGTAGGTGGGGAGCATATTTTAGGCCTAGTCGTAGCAATCATTAAAAAGGCGCACACCACTCCTGGCCTGTCTTATCTTTGGTTAGAGTTTAAACAATGCATTATTTCAGATGAAAAATCTGTATTTTGAGAGTAAATATGTTTTGTTAATAAAGTCCGCAGTCCTGTCTACAAACAACTATGCAGAATGCATTCACGGTCTGCCAATATTCTAATAAAGTTGTATAAAACTCAGAAAAGTTACAGTTAAGTTACAGTTAAAAAGAACTTAATGGCATCTGAGTCTGTAAATTATAACTGTAGCTAAAAAGAGAAGTAGAAAAGGTTTTGGCATCATGTGTCACTCATTTGTGAGATGGGGGTAATGGAAAACAGAACAGATAAACTGAAAGTGGAAAAAATGTGCGGTGGCCCAACCCGTTATATAATAAATAAATGTGAAACGGTGTGGAAGACAAGTAGGGTATTACAATACTGTAATAACAGAAAGAGCATGCATGTACATGTCTATCATCAGCTCAAAATCAGCATGAGCCAACCACACCCTTCGCTTTTAACTCAAGTTAACTCAAAAATAACTCAAAAGTTACAATTTTGAGTTTAAATTGCATTGCATTGCTTCAAACTTCAATTGTTAAGATTTAGGCTACAACCATATTTTTGCTGCTATGTGACATAATTTACTCATAAGAATGCTAATGTTAAATACAGACGTTTAACCTATTCACTAGATTAGGCCTACTTACAGTATCTTCGGGAAACCAGGCAAACTGACACAGTCCTAAACATGTTAAGCAAATAGGCAAATAAGAAAACCTTCACCATTCTTCTTAGAAGAATGCGCACAGGAGTGTCGCAATACAGACGCCTGCGGCGCGTTTAGAAAAGCAAACCACAAAAACAACCTTTTAACTAGTTAGGCTACATTTGTCAGTAACTTACCTTAACTGGGGAGTTGGTAATCGGGGAGTGTTGGAATGCTCAGCAGTTGAGAAATACTGTGGCAAGGGTTTTATAGACAGGCGCCGCCCTTTCGTTCTGTTGAGCGAAGTTATGAAACGGTGATGGCCTCTCACCCATTGATATATATATGCGCTCTCTATCATATAAACCGGTCTAGGCTTATGTTATCACCAATGCAAGCCATGACCAGCTGTAACAGCTGTGTAATCTGTCACCTCGTTATTCCTGTTTTTATAATGAATGCAAAAAACGCAGGCCAGAGAATGCTACAAGATACAAGTATGAAATCAAGCATCTTTGATCAAATGTGTCTTCAACTAAGGAGTGATCATGTTCACACCCGCGCAGTGTATGGCGCAGTGTGTGTGTGAGTGCTTGTGCGCGTGCATACGTCTCAGAAAAGTTAATTCTAGGGAACAAACCAAAATATCTGCAAAAAACGTCATGGGATGTGTAGACAAGAACCTACAGTATAAATGATGGATGTATTATAAGTACTTGTAAACATTTTTACATTTTCAGAATTTAGCAGAAGCTTTTTTTCAAACCAACTTACAATTAATACATTTGTTAACAGTATCATGTAACAAGGTTACATCACCTATGCATTTGCATTACTCAAAAGTGTATAATTCGCTCCACAAAACAATTAATATTTACATGAATCGAAAGTTATCACTCTTTAAACAGTCAATAATTGCTAACTGCAAAGTGCTTAATATTCTTATTCAAGCTTATCTAACAGAGTAGAGAGAAGGAATATATATATTTTTATTTTATTTTATTTTTTTAAAAAGGGAGGAAAGGAGGATAGAATAAGGATTGTTAGTGGGATTAGTGCTATGAAGTAAAAAGATCGGTGGCTGAGATACCAACAACATGGCTTCTGTGAACCAATATATAGAGGGTGTAGCCTGACAAATTTACAGGTACGTGTATATATCAAATAATTTAGTAGGTGGAAAATAAGATATTTTGAGCTAAGCGGGTGTGTCGCCATGTTTACCCTTAAGGTTAGTATTTGCACAACTGCAGCTAGGCCACTAGGTGGCAATATAAATAAAGTATAAGAAACTGATTTTAGGAGTAAACGTTTATTGCACCTTTACAATAGAGTCTAGCCTATATTACTACAAAAATAGTATAGAATTATGAATTATTTATTATGATATAATACAATTATAATAATTATAATAATTATGTTTCATTAGCTACTACAGTATATTGACATTGACATGCTACTAAACAGGCATAAGTAATTTCTTTTATTAGCTTACAGGTTAATAAGATATGGCCTTACCTCAGGGTGTGGTTGTGTTTGGAATAAAGACAGACAAGACTTGTCACACCACATGATTAGAAGGTTAGTGTTAGCAATAATCTGACACAGTTTGTGGGGTATTGGTGACATTACAGCCTTGCAATTCATGATGGCACTTTGTAGTTTTTATTCTTCTGGCAGGCAGAAATTTTCTTACTGTGACTAATCAAATTTTTGAGAAATGTTGACGGTTGATCATTAATGAACTGCTTTTGTGCACATTCCTTATGGTGGCGCTATAACAAACAATCACCTTTACAAAATTTGAATGGCCTCACCAATTGGCCCAGAGGTCTCAAATTTGATTCAAAGATCCCTTGCCTTTCAAGGAACACATTTGCCTCAAGGACCAATGGTATAGTCTAATGTAATTATTCTCAAGAACAAACAACAGATATGCACAAAACTTCATATGGTATCTATAGACAAGGACCTGGTCATTGCTGGGGAGAAAAAAACATCTGTTATGCTGTTTAATGTTATCTGTCAAACTCAATAAAAAAGTTGTATGAACTAGTATATATCAAACAACATGGCTGCTGTAAACCAATAAATACTGTGGTACAGGTGTTGTCTGAGGGATATTCAGAATAAAACATGTTACAGAACAATGTACAGACTCAACATATGCAATACAAATACAATACAAGCAGTAGGCCAATTATAGATACCATTAACATTTTTATTTTCTTACATTTTTAACTAGTCTATAAGTGACCCATCAGGCTGAATATAGTGCGGACATATGAATTTATTATTCACTGTTATGAAAATAATGAAAACAATTCATCAGTGTTCCATTTTAATCCACAAAAAGAACTGCTACTGGCATGAAAAATTCAACATTCTGCAACAATGAGTATTGTAGATTGTCATGAATTTAAGAAATTAAAACGGGATTCAAAATATAAGTCTACAAGGTGATAAATAGCCTATCCAGTTAGACAGGTAGACAGACAGGCAAAGAGCATTGATTGGTGGTGTGATAGAGGCGGTATACAGGGTGTGGT
Organism: Percopsis transmontana; assembly: GCA_025447815.1. NCBI lineage: Eukaryota > Metazoa > Chordata > Actinopteri > Percopsiformes > Percopsidae > Percopsis > Percopsis transmontana. Next base: position 10,357 of record JAOEHI010051000.1, on the reverse strand, counting down.
TCTAAGGTGCTATTTAAATCCAGTGCAAGCATCCTTATTCTCACAGGTTTTTCTATTGCAGGTAGGATGGTTTGTTAGTTGCATTTTTTTGTGGGGACATTTTCTGAATGCTGCAACCTATTTTACGGCACACTATTTTACAGTAACCATGCTCTTAAAACAAGATCAAATCAAATAGCCTATATAAAAACTAAGCCAATCTAAGCTAGCAGCTTTGTTTTTAATTTTATTTTGCCGGTGTAAATGCTTATTGCTTTATGAAAAATTGTTTTATCATTTTATCACTAAGCTTGTGTTTCAACCTCAACAAAACATGACTGAATTTGCTTTTTTTTTCTTTTAGCTCAAGTTCAATACAGTCCACTTACAACTGAAAATGGCAGACAAACAGAAAGTTGCAGACAAACAGCAAAAGCCTACTACCCTGCAGATGTGCTTGGTGGGTGTCGTTGGAACATTCGTCAAATATGCTGCTGGTGAAGGAGACAAGAAGACGTTGACCAAAGCAGAAATGGCCAAACTTCTTAAGGAGGAACTGCCCCAACTGTCTGATGTGAGTTAAAAAATCTGAATACTTTTATTAGCCAATAAATGATGGGTAGAACTTTGATGCAAAGAAGAATATACAAATACTTGGCATATGTTAAGTCATATAGTAGCCTACAACGCCTACCTAAACAAGCTATTGGCTTTTTGACATGCCCAGCGGCATGACTCATAGAAATGGCAGACAAACAGGACACTCCTACTACCCTGCAGGCGTGCTTGGTGGGTGTCGTCAAATGATTAATCAAATATGCCAAAGGTGAAGGAGACAAGAAGACGTTGACCAAAGCAGAAATGGCCAAACTTCTTCGTGCGGAACCGCCCCAAACGTCTGTTTTACAACAACATGGGGCCTGCGCTTTGTGTATATACAAATACTTGGCATAAGCTAGGCCCTATAGTAGCCCTACAGAGCCTGCCTAAACAAGCAATTGGCTTTTTGACATGCCCAGCGGAATGTGTTTGACAATTTAGAAACCCCACCCTGTGGAGGAGTTTTGCTCCTGCTTGTTTGTCTGTCTAATAACAATGCACCTAACCCCAAGTCAAATAAGGAATTTGACTTGGGGTTAGGTGTGATTGCTTTGTTGCTATGCAAATGTAATATAAATATGCTTCAGAATGTAAAGATATACCTCCTTTGTAATCTATGCAGGACAAGACACTTACTAAGCTGATGAAAGACCTGGATGACAACGGGGATGGAGTCGTGGACATGCAGGAGTTCATGTGCCTCATCTGTCCACTGGCTTGTATGCTTCACGATTGCTGTTCTAAATAGAGACATGTTCACCTGTTTGGTACAACATTAATTTGTACATGAAATAAAAAGTACATCTTTCAAAAGTGTGGTTGTTTAGCCTGCTTAATGTCTGAAACAATGAATTTGATGAAGACTAAACGCATACTTGCACTCATAAGGGAGAAGTGAAATTCTTAGGCTAACTAGGCCTACAGAAGTTAAAATGCGTATAGATCTATAGTCTTATGGGTTGGTAGCCATTGGGACACCAGAGCCCTACCAGGGTAGGTCACACTAGAGGGGCAATATAGCAGCTCTACTGCCCCTCTGTGACCTTATGGCAAACATGTCTGTTTTCTGCCATAGGGACACCCTAGTAACACATGAGACCCTTCCCTTTTTCATCAGGACATTTACAGCATAGCAGCCGCATTTATCCAAAGAGGCTTACAATAGGCACATTTTCCAATAGCTGAACAGGTCAAATGTAGCGGGGGCCAAGGTTGTGAAGCCAACTACGCCACTCCTTGTTAGAGGGGGGAGCCCTCCTAACAGTTACCAATAAAAGGGCACACAGCTTCTTTAAAACAGGACTCAAGTGTGTAGGGAAACCAACATAACCATAAAAGCCAATAATTGTTTGTAAAACAAGGGTTTCTTTAAAGAGGAACACAATGTAAAATCAGCAAGAAATAAAAAAAAGTGCTAGAGCAACTAACAATATCATTAAAAAGGCCCCAATTGGTTGTTTTAGAAAAGGCTTGACTCACGCCACCTGGCTTAGTTACTCAAATGAAATTATTGGAACTCAAACAATGATTAAAACAATTATTAAGGTGAATTTTAACAGAATTATTTGACTTAATATTGTGCAGACAATGTTGTTGTCTGACTTTATTTTTCACTGTAATTTAACGTATAGAAACCATCAATCAATGTTCCATTATATTCTATGAAAACAATTACTCCTGGCATGAAAAGGTGGACATACTGTGGAATAACAATGAGAAGCATTTGAGAATTGTATGAATTGATACATTTGATGAGAATATGGGCCTATTTGGTGTCATGGGTACAAATACTGCACATAGGCTAGGCCCTATAATATCCTACTAAAGCGTGGTATTGTATTGCAATGCAGCATTGTCCAATGCACATTGTGTTGACAATAGATGGTGCTGTAACCTGACTGATAATCACATTCAGCATTATTAAATTCCTTAACCCCCTGCCTGTCTGTGTCTGCGCCTGGGTCGCAAGCCACTCAAACACTGACAACTGATTGGTGGGTGTCATGATTGACGTGCACAGGCCCGTGCACGCCGTACCAGTCCCTCCTTAGTTATTTTCATTTACAGCATTTAGCAGATGCTTTTATCCAAAGTGACTTACAATTACATTGTTCTATTACATGGAGCAGGTAGGGGTTAGGCATCTTGCTCAAGGATGCTTACAGGTAAGCTGACTCGGGGGCTCAAACCCACAACCATCTGGCTGGGAGTCCAACACCTAAACCACTAGACTATCCTGCCCCACATTCAGCATTCAGCATTATGGACCTTACTTATGTTCCCAGCAGCACTAGGTGCCGTTGGTCATTGTTTTGCTGCTTATTGCGCACCTGTACTGGGGGGACCTCAGTCCCGCGCCTGGTCTGTCCACCAGGACGGCACTACGGGGCCCTGCCAACCACGTCGAGCGCCTGGAGGCTTCAGGGCAGGGCATGCGGGGGCGCTTGTCGCCTGCGCTGGGGCTTGGTCTGGACGCGAGCGGGCCTGCGCCGCCTAATGAGGGTCTGTGCCTGCATCGACGGTCCCCAGAGGGTCTTTGTTGTCGGAGCCTGCCAACGGTCCAGACGCTGGAGGATCCACACCGCTGTCCCTCGTCCGCCCGCATATTCACGCCTGGGAGCCTGTCCCTGGTCCAGACATCTGAGGCGCCAGGTCTGCGTCGCAGGTCACCTGGGAGCCCTCACCGCCGAAGCCAGTCTTCGGTTCGGCCACTGGAGGGCCCACGCCTCCCACCGGAGGAGTCTAGCACCTGTGGGGGATTAGCCCCACACAGGTGCACCTCCTTAGTTTAATTATGTTATTATTTAAGTTCCCCAGCAGCACTAGGTTCTGTTGGTCATCGTTTTGCTGCTTTTTGCGCACCTGTACTGTTTGTTTTGGAATATTAAAATACGCTATATGCATTTCATTGTTTCCACGTCTGCTTGCGTTTTCCCTCTGGCTCGCGCTTACTCTCGCCACTACAAAAACACATTATTACAGTGGGGTGATAGAGGCAGCATATAGGGTGTGTTTCTAAGGTGCTATTTAAATCCAGTGCAAGGCTTCCTTATTCTCACTGTACACTTGCTGTTTTTCTTGTTTTATTTCTTTGTCTTGGGGACATTTTCTAACTGCTGCAACCTATTTTACGCCACAGTATTTTATAGTAACCATGCTCTTAAAGCAAGATCAAATCAAATAGCCTATATTACTTACAACTACAATATCCACTTACAACTCTCACAGAAATGGCAGACAAACGGAACACTCCTACTACCCTGCAGGTGTGCTTGGTGGGTGTCGTAAAAATCATCAAATATGCCGAAGGTGAAGGAGACAAGAAGATTTGACCAAAGCAGAAATGGCCAAACTTCTTCGTGCGGAACCGCCCCAAACGTCTGTTTTACAACAACATGTGGCCTGTGCTTTGTGTATACACAAATACTTGGCATAAGCTAGGCCCTATAGTAGCCCTACAGAGCCTGCCTAAACAAGATATTGGCTTTTTGACATGCCCAGCGGAATGTGTTTGACAATTTGGGCACCCCACCCTGTGGCGTTTGTTTGTCTGTCTAATAACAATGCACCTATTCACAAGTCAAATATGGAACTTGACTTGGGGTTAGGTGTGATTGCTCTGTTGCTATGGAAATGTACCTTTCAAAATAAATGTGCTTCAGAATGTAAAGATATACCTCCTTTGTAATCTATGCAGGACAAGACACTTACTAAGCTGATGAAAGACCTGGATGACAACGGGGATGGAGTCGTGGACATGCAGGAGTTCATGTGCCTCATCTGTCCACTGGCTTGTATGCTTCACGATTGCTGTTCTAAATAGAGACATGTTCACCTGTTTGGTACAACATTAATTTGTACATGAAATAAAACGTATATATTATAAAAGTTTGGTTGTTTAGCCTGCTTAATGTCTGAACCATGTTGTGTAATTGATAGAGGTTGACTAAACACATACTTGCACTCATAAGGGGGAAGGGAAAAATGAAAATGTGTATAGACCTAGGTGTATGGCTTGGTAGCCATCAGGACACTAGAGACCTACCAGGGTATGTCACAGCAGTGGGGAAATTGAGCAGCTCTACTACCCCTCTGTGACCTTATGCTGGCGAATATGTATTTTTTCTGCCAGGGACATTCTAGTAGCACGAGACCCTTCCCTTTTTCATCAGGACCCACCATTTACAGCATTTAGCAGACACTTTTATCCAAAGCGACTTACATTTTTCAATAGTTGAATAGGTTATACATCAGTCATCATAAGAAAACAACATTCTGGTAGAATAATGACAGCAAGATGTCATCAGTGCAATTTTAAGTGCATCAGTATTTTGTTTTCACAACACAACATTCCCTATTAACATATCATTCATTCCTCAAAATAATTGCTAACAGCCTAAATACAAGCAAGTGCTTAAAACTTTAAAGAGATCCTAACATAGAGCAGGGAATAAAATAATAAAATAAAGATACTTTTTTCTTCCATGTTTCTTTTTCCATGATCCATTTTTGGCCTTCAGGAACATGGGTCTGTTGCCACTAACACAATGATAAAATGAAAAATTGCTTTCACACATGCCACTCAGAAACACATTCTACTTTACAGTGTGTGCGTGTGTATGTGCAAATCAATGCAATTGGTGTATTCAAACAAAGCATTTTGTGTGTGTGAGAGAGAGAAAGAGAGACCTTATGCAGTCTAAATTAATATTTACTCACTGACACACCTACACCCATTGGGTGTGTTGGCTTGCGTGCACATGACTCACCATCTAAGCAGTCTATAGCCTATTGTCTTCTTATGGCTAATGGTTGTTTATGACCTGACCAGCCTCTTCTACTAAAGATCAGTAGAAGAGGCTGGAAAACTTAAAAAAACGTATGTAGTCTCTCCTGATTTTGGAGAATATTTATTTTGGATGTTTGAGAATGTATAAGGTTTGAGGTTTGAGAAACCAATATGTATATCAATATGGGGTGGTGTATGAGGGGCTGTACAGGCCATAATCCATTCTGGCCCTCTCACATACATACATTTTCCTTTCACATACTGTACATATATTTTCACTCTCACATTTATATATGTTTCACTCACACATTCATACGTTTTGCTCTCATGCACATGCATTCAAGTTTGCATTTAATATTATAAATATATGTATGTAGGAAGAAAATGTATGTATGTGAGAGAGTATAGTGGAAACGGATGGAGTATACATGAAACGGAAGGCAGTACAATTATCGCGTTGTGATTGGTTGAAGCTCGAGCAAGGGCAGGGTCATGTTCAGGTCCCAGTCAGCATTGGAAGGGGGAACGGAGATGCAAGTACTGCAACAAGACTTTGGGGTATTAAGAAATATTTTGTGTAATTGTAAATGATAAACACGGAGGTGCTGTTTTCATCAAATAACCTTTAAGACTAAGATCACCTTCTTTTCAATTCACACGCTTTAATATCACCTGTAGTCTATGTTTATATTGAATGAAATGCAATTTACTGTAATAAAGTGACCTCTGATTTGATCAATTAGTGAAAATTACAATTGAAATATTTATAACAAATTCACATGACAAATATCAACCTCATTTTAATATTTGTAGGCTATAACTTCCACTCCTCATAGGCTACTTTAGGTCTCGTTTAGGTCAAGTTAACATTTTAAATCTAACGACTACAAAATATATTGAGAAATAAATTAACAAGAATTGATTGCTATTTTGTCATTACCATATGTGGCACAAGAGGACCATAAGATTCGACCTATTACTTGACATTCAGCATGGCCTTTAAGGGGATTAGTAGCTACCCTGATGCATGGAATAATTTGGAGATGCAATTCAGTGAGCAGGGGGTTGGGGTTGGGATATCCAGGAAACAGCCACGAGGAAGGGGAGCGTCTCTCAAATTGGGTCCTTTGATGCTTATATGAAATCAATAAATTGTCCATTGCGTATTAGACTATAGAATGAAGTATCTGTTTTTGAGAGAGTAAATGGACATATTTGGTGTATTGCCTAATTAACATGGGCTACAAATGGTGGTGACGACATAAAAATGGCAGAGTCCGGATTGAAAACGACCACATCGACAATGGATGCTTTCGTTCGTATCAGCGTGAGTAGAAATTGTCCGTCATTGCATGTTTATTAGTTGGTTGCGTTCTTACACGTCTATATTAATATAATGGAGCCTAGAAACCAGGTGAAGTACACGGCATGTTCCATTGCACCGTTGTGGACTCTATAGCCATATTCAACAAGCGCATTTCAGTCTTTCATACGTCTTTCAAGACTGTTATACTTTCATCAGTAATTAATCTATCAGTTTCGATGCAGACGATTATTTAGATGATTATGTGATTGAAATAGGCTCCATATTCTCATCTACAAATTCTAAATACAGAAATATATAGTATTAAGCAAATCAGACCTACATACAATTGAAATAAATGCAATTCAAAATATTTATTTTGAATTGCATGTATAATATATCCTACTAAAGACCAGACCTAGTTCGCAGCTTTACTACACCGACATTATAAAATAAATTTAACTAAGGCCTATAGTAAATGGTCATGTCTGAGCTGAGGATGTAAGAATACTCGTTTCCATGGAAACGAGATTTAGTCGCATCAATTGCTGCTAAAACTAGAGATGCAATAGCTGGCCTCTATTATGGAGGGACCAGAACACTTCTTAATAATATCCTGCAGCTTGCTTTTAGTTTGCTTTGCGATTACCGGTTAGGTACACCCTTAAAGAAGCGCATTTCACTAAGACCCCTCCCTTCAAGTAGCATGCTATCTTAATGCTGAAGATAGATGATGTAGCCTACGCGTAGCATACCATCATGGCGCCCGGATTTCAGGTGAAGGTAAGGACATGCTATCACAACTCGTGTGTTTTCCAACACGACTAAGCTATCATAGCCTGTGCAGAAACGATTTGATGATTAGAATTAATCATTAAGTCTGCAAACAGGAGAAACATTATCCTGTTAGTTATCCTCGTACGAAGGCTATAGGCCCTGTAGACTGTCATTTACCGGGGTAGGTCTGGATTGACATTGAGAAATGACAGAGATTGAGGGAGAAAATGGGTTAGTTGATTTTTGAGTGCACCAATATAGTATAGGCTGATATAAGTTATGTATAGGTCTAGTCATTTATGTTCTAATGTACTCCTTTTTAGTGTCACAACAAATGAGACAAATGGCCACTTTAAATGTAGAGCTAAATTCATATTGAGTTCAACCAGATATATTTTTCATATACTGTACATTCTTAGGTTATTTTTTATATTTTAGGTTTCTGAAGTTTCATGGACTTGTCTTATCTGCTTGGCGGCATTCACTCAACCCAGTCTTATTAAGTGGTTTTCTGTGTAATCCATCCAACTGATGTGTGTGTTCACATGTTTGTCCCTGTGTGCTGTTGAGCATTATTATTTATACTTGTCTCCATTGAGTCTGGCTTTAATGCAAAACAAAGTCAAATCATCAATTGTAGAAGTGTGTTGTATCAATTAAATGTCACATCTAACCCATTAGGATGAAATCCCAAATTCCCCTTGCAGCAAAGCCAGCCCGTCAGCACTGCCCTGATTTTGAAGCTAACACAAACTGTCAGTGATGCAGCTGCAAAACTAGCAACAGTGTAACAGTTGCATGCTTCAGCGGCTTTAGCCATACTTTCCACAGAGGACCTCTGAAAAGGGCATCTGCAAAGGCAAGATTGATCGAACAGACGTGCTTAAAAGCCTGTTTTGCAGCTCAGAAACTGCATTTTAACTATAAACGTCAAAACAGCTGGGCTAATTTATATCAAGCCCTCCCATTCAATGCAACAGGGATAGTGACAGCTTGTCTTGCAGTTAGAGTGTCCAACTAGTAATTCACAAGGTCATTGTTGTGGTGTCTTCAGACTGCTTTTCCCAGAGATAACCTTGTAGAGTCTCCATTACTGTCACATCAGAGAACAATTTCTCATCATGATGAGAAATGCTAGCTAAGTACTAGGCCTCGATTCCTCCATGTATAATGGACAGTAATGTCTTAATTATGGGTTGATAACATACAATGTACATGTTGATTAGTGTTGATATTTTTATACTAACTTACGCCCCACTTTTATCTGGATTTGATTAAAGCAATAACTCGTACAGTTCATGCAAATCAGCAAACACTATGTGCAGGACTTTATCTATATTTAAGAACTGAGGTGAAGTGAGAGGTGCCTCTATGGACATCTAGTAAAGGAGTCCAGCTCAGCTGCAGTGCGCAAGAGGTTTCAATGCCAGACTTAACGGAGCTGGTTGGTTTTGCTTGCCGTGCATATTTGCACATCTTTTGCCACATTCTTAATGCCACATTGCATTCTCTCAGTTATCTCTAGTTCTTATGTGCTGTATGTTGAGGGATGTACCTTAATAGATTCTAAACGATCTAGGCTATTCTCTAAGTCTTTATTTTCTACATTCATACTTTTATATGCCCCCCCCCCCCCCTCACGTGCAGAAAGTAACCCCTTCCCTCTCTGCCCCTCCCAGTCTAACATGAGGAGCATGGAACGGGAGCTGCACTGTCCGGTGTGCAAGGAGATAGTGAAGCAGCCCGTGGTCCTGCCATGCCTGCACAGTGTCTGCCTCATGTGTGCCTCCGAGGTCCTGGTGGCTAATGGCTACCCACCTCCAGACCTCCCCCCAGAGCCCAACTCTCCAGCCTCCACCCCCAATACCCGCTCCCCCCGCCAGGCGCGCAGACCCATCCCCAAAGCCGAGCAACGACCTATTGACCGTGTGCTACGAGCAGGTGCGCATTCATTGTATTACTGGGATTTATGGGAAAGGAAGTGCCTGCTGATGGAACATTATTATATTCCGGCTATATACCAGATACAATTTTTCTCCTCTCTAAAGCCCTAATTCATCAAATATGAATACAGTTGACCCTTATTTAGCAAAACCTTTTCTTCCTTGACCTAAATATTAAAGGGGTATTGGCCACTGGAGGCAGAGCTGAAAAAAGATGGGCACCTACTATACATAACACAGTATACATCATATCCGTTACTGGCTGTGTGCATGTGTCCATATGTACTAGATTACATGCGTCCACTTCGTCCAATCGTGTGCTTTGGATTTGTATACAAACGGCGGTGCGACTGCTGGAAGTACTGTGGTTCCTCTCGAACGAGGGGTTTCATGGCGTCTGGAAGTAAAAGGCTAATCTTGCTCAGTTATAGTGTTATGCATGCACACTAATACACACACTTTTAATACACAAACTGCCCCTTTAAGTCATCATCTCTGTACTCCAGTCTGTATTTAGGAATAAACAATCCCTGGCTTCTCTCCTTTCCTTACTGGACCTACACTACCTTGCCACACCAACCCTTTCTCCTGGTCTCCAGGATACGGGACATATCCGGGCCGGCGGCGTAAGGAGGGCCCACCGCTGACCATGATGTTTCCCTGCGCCCCCTGCGGCCGAGATGTGGAGCTCGGAGAGAAGGGGCTTGCTGACTGCCTGCGGAACCTCACCCTGGAGCGAATAGTGGAGAGGTACCTACTGTAGTAACCTAGTTCTGTGTGTGTGTGTGTTTGTGTGTGGGGGGGGTGGGTGTGTGTGTGTGTGTGTGTGTGTGTGTGTGGGGGGGGGGGTTATGGGATGTACGCAGCAGGTGTGGGAATGTGTCGAAATTCAATTCATCACCAGGTGCTTAGCTGTTGGGGAATGCTGCGGAGCACACAGAGCAATGTAGCTAGCATTGCCGACAG
>JAOEHI010050999.1:0-19655 GCA_025447815.1 Percopsis transmontana | reverse complement strand
AACGTCAATTTCCTGTATGTGTGAGGCAGTCAACTACTAAATAAACAGATGGTGAATAAATATTCTTCAGATATTCAGGATTTTCTCAAACTGCTCTGATTTACCCATTTTGTTTGCGCCCATTCATTCAGATCAAAAACACTTTGATTAGGAAATTGCCATGAGCACGTCACTTAAATGAACATGGCTCCTCTGTTTAAATTAAAATTCTTTTAAACTACCCACACTTGCATCTTTAAAAAAAAAGCATACTCCGTAGCCAGTTTCATTAAAACATTTGAAAAAAAAGAAAAAACACAATAGAAAAACAATTTCTGGTATGACTTACAAAATATATACATAAAATATATACATATACATACACACACAGAGATATATACTACACAATAACTGATAATCGCATATACATCTGTGTGTTCATGTATTTGTATGTACATGATGTATATATTGCATCATCCTTCTGACTGTAGTCAAGTCGACAAAGAACTTAACAAATGAACCTCTTAAGACAACCTCATCGCCACTAGACCTCACAACCGGCCACGCGAGAGACTGAAGCTCTTCACGAACGCAGTTGTAAGATTGTTAATACAACTTCTCCAAAGTTCAGACAGTATTTCCCTCAGTAATGTCTAGCGTGGCCCAGCGACAACCTTAGAGATACAGAAGAACTATTCAAAAACAGGCAATAAAAACAAACGTACTTATTAGCAAACATCAGCAATTCTACATAAGGGACAGAAAATATGGGATGCATCAGAGGGGTGCAGTGACCTATGGGAGTGGTGCTGGCGAGGGCCATAGCAACAGCAGGTGGATGAACGGACAGCTGGAGAGATGGGTGCTAGGTTTACATATCCGGTGGGGCCACATTCTGACAAAAGGCTGTTAACAACAACAGCTCTATGAACAAATGTCGGACAGGGAATGACAGTGAATGGCTAGTTACGGATTAGGAGTAGAAGTTGGCAATGGTATGCTTTCCAATGTACGCTGAATTCTAGGACTACTCCATGTTTACTAGGACATCCAAAAGGGGTTAGAATTCTGCAGAGAACATTTTCTCTCTCTCTCCCTCTCTCTCTCTATACATTGCCGACTGCTGGCTACTCTCCTTCTCCTTCCCTTATTTTATTCCCCACCCGCACACGTTCTCCCATCCCTCATCCCTCCTCCCCTGTAGACAACACGTGCAGGTGTTCACCACCCTCCATTCTAAGCCTGCTCCGCCTTGATGTACATCGCGGCGCCGTTCTTGTTGCTGCTGCCGTCGTGCCCCCGTGGGACGCCGCCCTCCCCGGCAGCATCAAAGCTCTTCTCCTCCAGCGGCTTGCCGATCCAGGCGCCGTAACCGTGCACGTTCAGGGCCTGGAAGAACTGCTGCTTGGCCATCTGGAAGGTCATGGCCGACATCTTGGCCTGCGCGTAGGAGGGCAATTGGAGGAGCTCAGGCCGATTCAACCGGGGGCACAGCAAGCGAAACAGTCGGAACAGGTTGGACTTGGACACCCGGGACACGTCCAGTTTGGGCCTGGGCAGGGAAAACAGTTTGAAAGCCTTGGTGCGGAACCTCTGATTCAGGTCGTTAGTTGTACTAGGTGCATTAAACTACGCAACCTCTGGGATTTAGAAAATGTAATATCGTTTTCAAATGTAGTTGGCCACCAGAAAACAAAACGCACTTGCTTTCGGTGCTTAATACAATGAGCGTTTGTCCTTTTGATATTAGGGGTTTGTGTAGAAGTGCCACACATACCCATCTAGCTTCCCCTTGGTCCCATCTAACACCTCCACGCTGAGCTGGTCCGGAAAGCTCCAGTTCACACTGGATTCCTTGGTCTTGCCGGTGTGCCGCGTGGAGTCGTACACACTCACTCTCCCCACCTGCAGCACCGCCCAGGTGGTGTGGGAGAGGAGAGGCGCGTGAGAGAGTGTTGGCATTTTTTGTTCAGTCAGGGTAATTTTGCCCAACAAAGTGAGTCAGCAGTACTAAACAGAGCATGCAAAAGGGACTGCATGATCTGCGTTTTGGAGTGACAGCTGTGTGCCACTGCACACCGATTAGGGTTGAAAGTTTACACCAATCGCTTAAATTAAAAACAGGTGTGAAAGTTTCAAGGAATGGTCTGAAACTTGCAATAGAATCAAACGTATATTATCTGTATCTCAAATATTGAGGTAAGGAAGCTACAAAGTCAAGAATTTAACAAAATTATGCTTTTTTTTTTGGTATTATAGCCAAGTTATTTTGCCAGCAGTAATATTTGTTATACTGCTACTATACATATTTCAATGCCCTTTTGCACACACTGACACAAACTATCAATGCTGAAGCAGAGGCAATGCTGGCAGGAACAGTAAATAAACACATTTAATAGTCTCTATTCTCACGTCAACTGTAAATACCTCAGGGTGGTTGAGCATGAAGGGATGAGGAAGAGCTTTGGCAAAAGCATCCCCGTCTCTGGCTAGTCGACAGCAAACGGCCCGGGTCAGGTGCCCATGGCTGTACAAATAGCCTAACAGAATAGAACAGTACATGTCAGACCAACTTAATGCTTCAAGTTAGGCTGAAGTGTGGAGGCATTCTTGAGTCTCCACACATCAGTGGTTTGTAGACTGATGAATATTCAGTCCGCTTTATCTCTCGGAAAAAACCATGGGGCTATAACTGTCTCTAGTACGATATCACATCTCACCCAGAGTGATGGATTTCAGATATATGGGATGCAGGAAATGAGACAGCAGTGCCCCCTGCAGGCCTAGCACGTTCCAGCGCAGGATTTTGTCACTGCAGCTCATGGTGCGCAGCCGCTCTCCGTGCTGAATGCCGTCCCAGGTTGGCACAATGGCGCTCGACTCCACTGGGATTGTGCCCTCGCCTGGCACAGCAACACACACACACACACACACACACACTCAGGTAAGAGGTCCGGATGAGTTACTTATAAATAATGCTGCTGTATCTCTGAGTCTCACCGTTCTCAACTTTGGTGCGGAGCTTGCCCTGTTTGGCATTCTCAAACAGAGGCTGGTGACCCTCCACCTCATCCCCCGTCTCACTGCATGACTTGTCAAACAGGGCCCCGTCGCCGCACGGCGCCGTGCTTAGGGAGGCAGAGAGAAAAGGATGTGACTTACATTGGAACAACCGTGCGTTTCCGAGAACCATGATCAAACTGACGCAGCTGACTAAAAGTAAAAGCCCAACACGTGCTATTCCCACCTGATATAGAGGTGGAAGGTGATGTCGGATTTGAGTCGGAGTTTGTTTTCCTCCGACGTCTCAAATATGCTGTCGTCTGCACCATCACAGTGCTTCACCAATTCACTGTACAGAAACCTGAGAGCAGCGGGGATGAGCAGATATTAGACTTATAAATAATGTCCTGCATATTGGGTCTGAGAGCAAACGGGGGTATTTTTAGAACTGGAGGAGTAAGATTGATGAAGAAGCAAGATCCAATTCTACCGAACAAATCCTCTTCTGGAGATTATTTCTGCGTGGCAGTCATTAACCGTGTCCCCTTTAAGGCTTAGCTCCTCCCCTTTAACACAACGATTCCCTGTTGAAGAAAACAGGAGGGAGACCAATTCAATGTTGAGAAACAACACTAATACCGCTCAGTAGTGGCCTGGTTTGGCCTGGTTTGGCTTCACGCGGCTTGTGTGCACTACATAAACCCTCTTTCACCTTGTGGCGAATGTGCAATCACTCTCAATGCATTTCACTCTTGGCACTTCTCACATTACATTACTCCCTGTTGGGATTTTTTTTACAGTGCTTCTAAGAAGTGTGTTAGGGTAACTCAGGACAATTTTGACCATTCCGACAATTATAATCTATAGAGCCTTGACAGCGGAGATCCTCAAAACAATGTGATTAATCGGATTATGCAATTCGTTTTTCCAGAAACCGCCACTAAGGTTGTAAAATATTGAATGATCAGGTCAAGGTCAAAACTGTCCGGTGTTTTCCTTTACTTAAAAAAAAAAAAAAAGATAAAATAAAAACAAAGTACTACAGTAATATAGTGTACCTGTGCCCAGGCTGACAACTGTTCCGAGACCCTCCCCTCTCCTCATGACGATGGTGGCTAGGATCTTGCGTCCCAAAAGGCTGTGTTGGATGCGTGTGGTCAGTGCGTTGAAGCGCTGGTGACTCAACATTGCTATCTGGTCGTGCAACGTACTGCCACTCACTGGAAGCTAGAGGATAATGGATAAAGTGGTTAGGGTGGTCGAGTCCCACTCGAAACGGCAAGGGTTTGATCCCAAACAAGCCCGGCCTACCTGTAAGCCACCTGTGAGCAAAATGCCTAACCCCTACCTGCTCCCTGATACTTGTAATTGCACTCACTGTAAGTGGCTTTGGATGAAGGCTAAATGTAATTAAGTGACATGTTTTGTTTATTTTTATGAACTGGTACCTCTGCTGGGATCAGTTCCCCAGTGCGCGCTGCCCTCTCAGCCTCACCAATCAGCACCCTGAGAGCAGCGTCGGCTGCCTCCTGTTTTCCCTGCTTCTTGTTAGAAGCACAAACTGGAGGGAACCAGCGACCGCCCAGCTTGGCCTGGTAGGTGAACCTGAAAAGGAAAAACATGAAGATGGTAAATTAGGGTGGTATGCAACTTTCTCCCTTGTGTGCATATTGTTGTTTTTCTGTATCGTGTTCCCACACAGGCAGACGCGGCGCATACTTGGGTTCGTGCGGTGGCCCGGCCTGGCCCACAAGGCGGATCTCGGCAGCGAAGCCACGGGCCCTGGCATACTCCAGCAGACCAGACACGGCGTTGTTGTTCAGGTGGTTGATCAGGTCCCCCACGCCGGCCTCATGGGCCGCACGCAGCTCGTCTGCCGTCAGAGGGGGCAAGGAGGGGCACATAGGCCCAGAGCCCCCCTCCTCACTGTCACCCAATGAGTTCAGGGGCAACTGGGGCTGGGGAAGAAAGACAAAGTATTGTAAAGAGAAAAATAATGGTGGAGAATGGCTGAAGAGAAAAAATGATGTGCCTTTAATGCTTGAATGACAAGATGTCACAAAGAGGCCGTTTTGCTGCATTGAAATTATTTTCCTGTGTCAAACCTGGTTACAAATATCCGATCCAAATACAATGCTGCAATTTTGAGCAGCAAATTTCATATGTAATACCCTTATTAAATGTATGTTTAAATAATTTTACTTACAAAACATACTAAATTATGATCATTAAATCGCGTGTCTAAGGTGTTTGGGGCTTAACAGCTTTATATTTAAAAGAAGAAAAAAAAAAACACTGTCTCCCTCGTGGATAAATATCTGCTTTGTCTGGGCAATCAGCCCTCAAACTTTTCAACCCATGATTCCCAAAAAGAAGCTTGCAACATATTTTTCCAACAACTAATCCTCCCGTGACCAAATGCATCTCAGGTGGTGGTGTGCTCAACCCACTCTTTTTTTAGCATAACGGATCTGTTCTAAACATTTCCGTATGCTCACCTTGTTAAGCTGCAGTCTCCCGTCTGCCATTAATTCCTTGACCGCCTCTTCAGCAGCCAGCTGGCGCGCTGCTTTTTTACTAGGAGCTGATGCCTCTGCACACAGGCTTTCTCCCACCTTCACCCTGTACATGAACCTGAGTGCATGACAAAAACATAATGAAGGGAAAGGACAGACACACACAAACACACAAATGCAATCTGTAATACAATTATGTTATGTAACAGCTAGGTCCTAGCGTTTTTCTCTGTATTGGCTGCCGTTAACAGGCATCATTATTTTGTACACTGCCACTTATTGGTGTAATTATGTTACTTTAATTCTTTGCTTGGGACACCAATTTACAACCATTGAATTTGACTGTAACAAGTGTTTTGGAATCAACACTGCTGCTTGTTTTGGCTGTTTGTAGAATGTAGAATAAAATGAATAGCTGACATAAAATGACCCAAAAGGAGGGGGAAAAAAATTCCAGAAATGGTACTTCAATCTAAATTATACTTGTACTCTTAGTAGTAATACAAAGTTCCGACATTCAAACTAAATACTGTTAAATTTATATATAAAAAATAATAATAAAATAATACAAACATAATAAAAAAAGAAAAAGTTTTTGATCAAACCTTAACTAAAAACTGTTGTGTTGTCATTTGGTCTATACGTTATTGTAAGTAACTTTTTCTGAATAAGTGTGTGTGCGCGTGCATATGTAGTGTGGCTCTTTGCAGTGATGCTGTATTTTTTTTTGGCTCCTCATGCCAGACTCCCTTTAGGGCTTGAATACAAGCAAATAGAGACACAGGAGTTTCTGAGAGAAAGATAAGTGAATGGACAAAGACAATATTGTTTCAGTCAGCAGACCTTAAAGTTGCGGCCACAGTAGACAGGAATAGCAAAAAACTGTGACTATGACTATGGGTCACAACAGCCAGTAAGGTTACTGAAGTGATATGAGCTGGGCAATAAATAACCGTTTCATGAGGACACCTTTCTCAACTGCCCTGGTCGCCTAGAGGGTAGATGATGGTCACTGTGTGCCAAGTTACATAGCCTTCACTTAAGAGTAAATGGCTAAATGTTTAGCGACTTCATTTTGCATTCCAGTTACAACTGTCTGGGCCTTCTATTACGGGCTTGTCCATCTGACAAATGTTGTCGAGACTAATAAAAAGAATTAATGTGTATGCTGCATCTAAAATATATTTATTCAGAACTGCATAAACCCAGGCATTGAAGAACCAGAACCCTGAAGGAAGCATGGTAGTAGTGCAAGTACCGTGGGTCATGTGGTGGGCCTTCTTGGCCGGTGATAATGAACTCTATGGGGTTCCCTGTGCGTTGGCTGAACTCCATGAGAATCGAGACTGGGTTCTTGCCCCCCGGTAGAGAGCGGGATAGGGGCTGACGCGGCCCCTCCACAATCCCCATCCCTTCCACCACGCCTGTCCCAAACATTCCTCCGACACCACCAACAGGCGCCTGCCACACAGGAGGGAGAAAAATTGTTTAGTGTACATTTTTTGTTTTCACGGTGATAACTTTCTTGCTGATACACTATTTTTAGCCCAAATGGATAGTTCACAATATATTATTTTTATTTTCTACTCACCTGTGAGTCATAGGTATTATTAATAGCTCAATAAGTTAAATAACAGACACATTTTTCCTACCTGGTTTAATAATTTAAGTTATATAGAGTAAGTAAACAGGTCCTAAAGACAGTTAACGTCATCACTACCATTTACCTCTGACTATATTGTGAGGTCCTATTGCCATACATCCCAACAGACTCACAGTAGTGTCAGGGACGGGATCCATGACTTGGTCCATGCTGGTAGCGTTTCCTTCCTCCCCCACGCTCGCCCCCCCTTGTGTCTCGCCTATGAGGATGCGTAGGGTGGCTGCAGCAGCATCCTTCTTCGCTACCTTCTTACTGGAGGCCTCGGCGGCAGGAAAGAGTCTCCCATCAAGCATCACCTGCATGCGGAATCTGAGGCAAGAATAGCTTTAAATAACTAGCAGTAGGCCATTCGACGAGCACTTCCCCAAGGCGCCAAAAACATCATGGGACTGACCTTGGGTCGTGGGAGGGCCCGGACTGGTCGAGCAGCAGGAACTCACAGTTCTGGCCCAGGTACTGGGCATACTCCATGAGGCCGCTGACAGGGTTCTTCAGCCGCACCTCCTGTAACTTGGCCCACAGGTTTTGAGGAGGTGGGGCTGCCAGCGACACAGCAACTGTGCCCATGTTGTTGCCTCTGTCCGATGCCCATTTCTCTGAATCGGTCTGTCGGCGAATGGCATTCAGGAATTCTGGTATTTCATCAGTGGCCCACTGCCCTTCATTAGCCTCATCATCCTGAAAGGGTAAGGATGGAAGGTGGGGAGAAAGCAAGACGAGAGTGAAATAGGGGGAAGAGTGAGGTGGGGGGTTAGTAGGGTCGGGAGAGGATTTGATAGCAGGTATTCCTGGCTAGGAAAATTAGGTCCAGAACTGGGAGCAGATACCTTAAATATTGTTGTGTGGCAGTGAGTCTTACCACTACACACCTACCTCTTCACTGTAGCCTTGCTGAAGCGGCCCAACACCCTGCAAAGGAATCGGTTCAAGCGTTGGTAATGGCAGGAATGTGGATTCACATCCCTTTCCTTCTTCAGGGGTTCCCATGTCCATCTGGTTAGCTGTAGAGGAGGTGCTTTGGGAGGCTTTAAGGCTCCGTTCCATCCTCTCTCTGCGGTGATTAGACAGCTCCCAGGTGGCCGGAGAGCCATTTTTAGTGACTTCGCCTTGCTTCTCTAGGGCGTAGAGGGTGGGATTGACTTGCTTGGCATTTTTAAGGCCCAGGTTTTTGGCTATGACGAGGGCAGTTGCCTCTCTTGACTCAAGGAGGTACTGCAAGACTTGCTCCTTCTGGTCTGTCATGGTGGGAGGCTTAAGTTCCTGGCCAGTGGCACTGGTAGTGTGAGGCTGTTGGTCCACTTGGTTTCGGACCGGTGAACGGGACTGTCTCTGTCCAGAGCGAGTCGACTCAAAGGAAGAACAGGAAGAAGCTGAAGAACTTGATTCTGCGTCAGAATCTCCCTCTCCAAGCTGTCCCCCAGGCCCTTCCGATTCTTCTTTTAGCTCAACTTTGATTTTTTGTGCGTTTTCTTGACAGCTCTGTAGCTGGGAAGCTGGAATTTCTTGACTGTGATTTTGATTAACTAAGTTTTGTAAAGGTTCCTTGTACAAAGACCATTCTGGAGGGAGAAGCCCTTGCTTGGACGCTTTCTGTAAACGTTCCAGAGAGTAAAGAGCCTTGTTGACAATTTTTTTTGGCAGACGCAGTCTTTTAGCCAAACATTTTGCAGATACACTCTCACCCAGATTCAAAGCAGCCAATGCCCTGTGAACCTGTTCCTGGATTTCCGGTGTCTGAGAAAGATGAACTTTACTTAAAGACTTATTGCTTGAGCAAGATGAAACGGACCCTCTGTCCAAGCTGTCCCCACCAATATAGGGCCTGTCTCTCTGAAAGGATAAACTCTGAAAATTATCAGATAAAGAGTCCGTTTGGTGGCGCCATTGTTTATTGGAATAACAGTTGCGGTTACTTTGGGTCTCGTTGGGATTCCAATATTGAGGGCCAGTGGGGGCTCTTGGTGTTCCTACACTGTATGGGTAGGTGAGACTCTGTTCCCTGCCGTGCCCCCCTCTACTTCCAGGGCTGCTGCTGTGGGGGAATCTACTGTATCCTGCGTGGGGCTGGTGTGGTGAACAAGGAAGCCTGTTAGGGACTATCCCCCCTCCAGTAGGTCTTGGACTAGTTCTGAACTGGGGTGCCTCTGAGCTCAGTCCCCTTAGGAACTGGGCCTGCAGGTGCTGGAAAGAATTGGGACCGGGACCGCAACTGATGTTATGAGCGCTCGATCCGTTAGGGATCCCAGTTTTAGGGACTACCACCGGGATGTGACCTGGTAGGGGAGGGACTGAAGGGAATAGAGAATGAGATGGAGGTTGCAAGGGCACTAGAGGGCGGGCAGGGCAGGAGTAATCATTTGAATGTGGAGATCTAGGTTGTGGATTGGGCAGAACAGGTCTATAGTAATGCTGCTTGGCCTGGAGATGGGCCGGCAGAGGTTTGTGGTAGTGTTCTTTGGAAGGCCCTCCTCTACCTCTGCTCATAGCGCAGGGGTTGAGCTGGAAGGGGGCCGTCGGGGCTGGCTATGCAGCTTCAGTAGGGCTCTGTGCTCTGTAGCGCAGCTGAGACGGCAAACCCAGGTAAAGTGCAAGGTAGGCTATGATTTTACGCTGACAGCACCTGAAAACATAAAAAAAAATGATGTTTCTGGAAGAGGAATGTATACAAAAAGAAAATAAAAATAGTAGATACAGGCAATATACAATGACATAATACATACAATGACATAGGGAGAGGCTGTCCATCAAGCAGACAATCAGTAGTACAAGCCCTGCGCCACCAAGCAACCATCGTTCAGTGTCTTTAAGTAGGTCACTATCAGAATCAACATCAGTTTCATGCTGTTCTTTAGCTGACCCTGCGCTTATCTTTTCTGCGAGGGCAAACAAAAACCTTCACTGGCAATCAATAAAAATGCTATATAATAATAATTCAAAAATAAATAAAGAGAAGGACAGAAGTAGCCAATGCCATCTGTTGTTGAACACAATTATTGTGTTTTCAGATCATACATTTACCAGTCTACAAGGTCCCGATGAGGCGCAGGGTGACATACTGTCTCGTCCTGCAACAATGAAACATAATCTCGGGGTAAAAGGCTGTCGATAAATAATTCAGACCTTCTCATGACTATTCTGTTTTATTTCTGGCCTCAGAAATAATCGCTGGATCTGGATCTATAGCAAAGGGAAAAGTGAGACACTAATGCAGACAGAAAGGACAGTTCCAAGGACACAGCCCAGGCCATTAGAGCTGCCCTCTGACTAGTGGTGGAAACAAAACGTTGCAGTGGGTTCTTGGACACTGACAACAATGCAAAGCTGTCATTTTTTATTTTGTTGTGCCAACCTTCCCACCATACACAAACATAAAATGCCCCTCAACTAACAAAATGATTGACCAATTAGTTAGTTGTAATTATTGAATAATAAATGTTAAATGTTATTACATCCTTCAGTTGCAATATAACCCTTGCTTTGGGATGTCCAACAGACAGGGGTATCATATTTTATAACACTATAGTACAAGCTTACATTCTTAACACTCAATAATGTCTGTATCACAGACAACAGACAACAACGAAACACTCAATACTGAATCAGGTTTCAGCTCTTCTGAGCCAGTCAGCATAAACTTTCCTGTCACGTATGCTAAACAGCACAACAATAATAACACTATGTAGAGACCATCCGGTGGCTCTGACGGTAATACCAACAGCCCTGGAGTCAAAGTGGAAGGGAACTGATTCAATGTCCAATGCATAGCAACACGTGTTTTTAAGAACTCACTTTCATTATGGCCCTCTGCACTTTAGGCCTGTAATAGAACAGGGCAAACTGTGTGGTAAAATTAGGCTTTTGTCAAACAATGCACTAGTGCATGCATTATGTTTCCATGTTAAAATGTTACCTTCTACTGGTCAATGTTTAAATTTGTCCAATCTGACCTCATTTATTTCCCCATTAAATCCACGCCTCTTGTAAAATGCACGTAGAGAGCATATGCGATTAATCGTTGGCTATATCACATACCATTATACATAGACAGACTGCATGAACAAGGCCTAAGGCCCAAAATTTATCTGGATCTCACGTATTTGAAAAGCAAGCAGCGCCTGTGAGTGGGAGGTAGACACTCCCGTCTTTTTGCCTCGACGAAGAATAATATAGGCTATTTGCGCACGTAGACAGCACCAACAAAAAAGCGCCGTTATTTCGAGATTTTGGAGCACTGAAAAATATTTTAGGTTTGTTTCTCAAAAATGTAAATTATTCTGCTTCAACAAGCACAGCGTCGCTCTTTTAAACACTCGATGATGCGCTATGCGTTCAATTCCGTTTTCATTTCAGGACAACTTAACTTGCATAAGGCGGCCCAACTGGATTGTGTACCACCACAACTGTTGAAGTGTACCTGCTTAAGTTTCGCTTTTGTTTCTTGGTTAGTTTCTATTGCGTGTCACGTGATGTTCGGAAGAAGCACAGTAAGGAAAGACGGCGAAGCTGCGCCAGGTATTTTCGTGGATCTTGCTTCGGGGTCATTTTAAGTACAAACCCAGTAGAAGGACACTTTATCGAAGATGGAAATACAAGCATTACACACGTCTACAGTATATTATAGTATATTTCCTAAGAAACAGGTAAAGAACAAACACTACGCACTTTCGTGGTCAATGCGATTTCCAAAAACACCACAATAAACAAGACAAGGGTAATGAGGTTAGAGAAAAACGCAATAAAAATGATATGACAACGCAATAAAAATGGAATGACAAACCCGTTTACAAAATATTAATATATTTAGTCGTGTAAAGGAATATCTTTAGTGTAACTATAGTTACACTAAAGATAAAGGTCAATGCTCTTCCACTTCACGCATAAGTTACCAGAAAGTAACTAACCAACATCCATATTAACATGTGGATTTAAGCGGGAATTCCGGCCAATTTAGGACCTCATTTCCCTGTCTGTCCAAACTTGAACAGTTGAGTTTAGACTTGTGGCGATCTCACTACCTACAACTTCTATAACCGTTGTACAGCAAACACAGTTGTCGTGCTGACATTATTCCGCTGCCGAAATTAACTTGTGCCTAAACAAAAATGTAACCGACGCAATCGAAGTTAACGGTTTAGTCTTTGAATGTGGTAAGTTATATGGTCTACCTAGCATGATGTATGTCATAATAGAATAGTAGGTTTAAAAACAGCGCAAAGAGCAAAGCAATCTTGACAATCACAACACTCACACAAGGAGGTTAATATAAGCAAATAAGCATTTCGGTGGGGGGAACACTTTCGGCGCCACACATGCAGCATGCTAGCTAGCTAGGTTGGTAGGTTATCAGCAGCAGCAGCACACCGCACTGGCACTGCACCATTTCCAAACACTGTCTGCAGTACGAGCACTAAATTGCTTGGTGCCTTGCATTTACAATACTGTTCTCAGCTACAGCCGTCATACTAGATAATAGTCGCTTATAACAGCCTCACTAAATTACCTTTAGCCGTAACGCCTGGGTTCCAGCAAGTCTTGATTATGTGAAATGTTTTAATGCGGGGACCATACAAACAATCAAAGAACAGAGGGTTGAATCAGTGACGTCTATCATGTGCGACAGCTAAATGGGCGTACAGCGCAGTTAAGTGACGCATGCACTTAGGTGCGTTCGAATCGGTTCGAATGCATTTAACATGCATCCTTACAGTGTCCGCTACTTGTAACTGTGCTATTATAACAAATCATTAGTTGATTAATCAAAAGCATCGTCCATATTATCACAAAACTTTTCTCGATGGATGGGAAATGTTTTTCAATCATTATCTAAGAATTGGTGATAGACGTCACCTTTTCTAAAATTGTCTGGCATTATAATCACAGACCTAAACTAAACTAGAACTAAAAGGTATCGTTTTGTACATGCAATTCATCATATGCAATCATATGTGTCGTTTCTAACAATTATTTTGGTTTTATTATGCACTACATTTCACTACCAGTAGGTGCCAGCAGCACCGTAAACGAGTCAACCTAGGAATTAACCATCGTTCAGCAAGGTTCAATGGTGAATCGGCATTGAGAAAACAATAGTCTTTACATAGAAATTCAACTAGTGTGTGTTATGTCTTACAACACCACTATTCACACGTCCCCTAAGATCTTCAACATATAGCAGACTACATGTTAGTGCATAGGAGACATACACTGTACAATCGTCAGAATGCAGGAGAGGAATGTAGCCTAATGTTATGATGAGAAAAGGGTCAGACCGGAGGAGATAGCAAAAGTATGATACATCAGCTGGGGACAGGTTAGGATGAATGGCACACTCATAATCTGATATAGTTGTGTAGTCACCGTCATCTGCCTGTTCTGAAGGGGCTCTGTTTGTTTTCATCAAAAATGCTCACTGGATTTCTCGCCCACTCTTACTCTCTCTCTCTCTCTCTCTCTCTCTCCATCCCTCCTCCTCTCCTGCTCCCCCAGTGCCTGTATCCCTGTCTCTCCTCCACTTTTCAACAGCGTCTCTTACTCTAGAACCTGTTATCTCTTTTTTTGTACCCTCACGCTGTTTATTTTGCCTCTGTCATCTGTCTTCAATAGAGGAGTGCAGAATGTGGCAAGCGGTGTCCCTGTATCTGTTGATAGGTGCCGCTCTGCTCCAAGGTGAGATTTTTACCACTGATTCGACTGTGCTTATTTGAAGGTGTTTATTTTACGCATGTGGCATCTGCACGTGTTCTTCCATATCTATGTCATGTTGATAGCTTCCCACTTTAGATGTAAATAGGTTGTGTGTGCGTGTGTAAAAATACATAATTTATAATGTTATGAGTAAGAAAAAGTATGAAATGTCTAAAATGTTCTTTGCATGGATAAACAGTGAAAAATGAATACCATAAAATCTTAATCTACTTCATTGGTCATCAGACTATTAATCTGATTAATAGATTTCATATATAGATTTCAGTATCTTCTGTACCAGTCTCATTGCAGTTTATAAATCCATATTGACCTTCAGCGAGATCTAGTTAGTAATTATAGATTAAAAACCATATGCGTTAATCTCCCACCATGTAGTGCTTTCTTTATATGGTTTGTAAAGTAGTGTGCACTGTAGTACATACAGTATGTATAGAATGTATAAAAATACATGAAGATACAGGAATTCAGAATGTCTCACAGATTCCCTTTACATCAAAAGTACAATTCCAATTTGTGGAGTTTTAAAATAATTTTAAAATTTGAGGTGTCGGTGAGGGGATATCCTGGCGCTGTGAGTGTGTTGTGTGCCTGTCTGGAGTGTTTCACTGTTTAACGGCCTCGCTATTTCCTGCATCGAATGAAAGTGACATTTTAACGACTGCAGGAAGACTCCGGCTGTCTGCTCGTGATCGATTAGAGAAGTAATTGATTAGAATGAGTTGGAATCTTTCCCTCTGTCTCCTGTCACCCCTTCCCGCCACTTGTCTCTCTCTATCTATCTATCTATCTATCTATCTATCTATCTATCTATCCTATAATCTTTTGATTGATTGATTGAGTTTATTTGATAATCATCAGAAAAAAATACGTTTGGGCAAGGGGGAAATTCTGACAAACAACCCTAAGTAAAATAAACAAAAAAAAAACAGTATACCACACAGCCACACATTAAAAGACTACATTAAAAGAACACACTACATTAAAAGACCACCGAATACTGCTAAAAAAAAAAAGCTATGTCAAAAATCAGCAATTACCTTCACTGAGTCACACCCCTACTGAGCCATTTTTTTAAAACAGGGCTTTTTTTTTTTTTTATATATATTTTATTCCAGAGAAAGGCTGCAGAGTACAGAAAAATATCCTTGCGCATGTATGCATACAGGACTTAAATCTAAAAGGGACAATATTTATTGAGCTCCCTCTTGTGTCATAAGCATGGGTATCTCTAACAAGCTTAAAATACTTACCAGCATAAATGGGCACATCACCATAAACGATCTTGTGACACATTTTTATCTGGTTCTATCCTGAACCCTCAGCCAATTTACCTTCTCAAAGTGAGAGAGTCTAAGTGAGGATGGGCAGGAAGTATCAAGAACAATTCTAATCATCTTATTTTGGGCAGTTTATCTTTTATGGATCTTGGGGCACTGGTAAACCAGGAACAACAAGCATAATCAAAATGACATAGGATTAGTGCTCCAGCCAGTGTGAAATTCTGTCCATAAAGCGAATCCTATTCTTTATCTTGTTGAGCGCCTTCAGTGCCATACTCTCTCCAGACAGAAAATTATCTAGAATACAATCAAGGTAATTTACTGATGCCTTCTCTGTTAATGTGTGACCAAGAAAAACTTTAAAACCGGGGGATTTCTTTAGTTTAATCTTGGATCCAAATAAGATTGTCTTAGTCTTCCCTAGATGAAGGGAAAGCTTATTGTCAGTTAACCTAATCTACTTATATTCAGAAGCTGAGTACAGTTTTTTCTATCACACTTTTATCTTTGTGTGACATAAGCAGAGCAGAGTTGTCAGCATAAAGAAAGAGGTCACATGAACAAGCAGCCTTCATATCACTCACATATAACAGGAAGAAAAGTAGACCAAGAATGCTACCTTGAGGTATTCCACAAACCAAGGGTTTCGGTTCAGACAGCACTCCATTGACATCCACCATCTGCACTCTTTGAGATACGAACTCACCCAATTAATTCTACTTCTTTGAAACCCAAATCTTATAGAGGATAGAGTGATCAACTGTATCAAAAGCCTTTTGGATGTCTAACAAAACCATTCCACACAGTTTATGTCCATTTATTTCCTTTCTTATATGATCCGTCAGATAAAGCAGACATGTATCTGTAAATGGGATTTCCTGAATCCAGACTGAAACTCATCAAACTATCTATCTATCTATCTATCTATCTATCTATCTATCAGGTGTCAGGTGAATCTGTCTGCCTCAACAAAACTTGTTTTTAACCTCTTTACTTTTCTCTTTTGATCGTTTCCCTGTGACTCCCCTCACACACACACACACACACACACACGGGTGGCGCACGTACACAGTGTCAGAGCAGGGTCCTCACCAGCGCTATCTGTTGAAGGAGCTTCTGAGAGATTACAATCCCATGGAGAGACCAGTGGCCAATGACTCGCAGACTCTCACCGTCCAGTTCTCCTTCACTCTCATGCAGGTCATGGATGTGGTAGGGCGCACTGAATGTACACACACACAAACACACGCACACACAAACACACGCGGACGAACACACTCAAATGTGCTGTCTCTTTTTGTGTCATGCAAGGATGAGAAAAACCAAATCCTCACTACTAATGCTTGGCTACAAATGGTGAGTATTGACGTGTGTGTGTGTGTGTTCATGCGCATGATTGGTAGAGAGGTGTGAGTACATATGTGTGTTATCACATCCTCATGAGGATGTCTATGAATCTGTTTTTGTGTATCTGTGCACCTGTGATTGGCCAGGCATTACGGTCATATATGCAGTAATGTGTCACTGTTCCTCTGTAATACAGTGCTGTGCGTGTCTTCCAGCAGTGGTATGACCACTACCTCCAGTGGAACCAGTCTGAATATCCTGGAGTGAAAAACCTCCGCTTCACCCCCCACCAGGTCTGGACACCTGACATACTGTTGTACAACAGGTACTGTACGTCTGGAACGCACACACAAATACACACTCAAAGTGATAGAATGAGAGCTCTCAATTCCTAATTCACTGTGTGACTCCCTACTAGTGCTCATGATAAGTTTGATGCCACCTTCAAGACCAATGTCCTTGTCAACTCCAGTGGCTTTTGTGAATATCTGCCTCCAGGTAAGACAGAATTCATTCCTATCCCTCCATATTTACCTCAGACACGATTCAAAGTGTGAGTCATTGTGCATCCAAGACTGTAACAAACAACTGGTAACAGATGGCTCCTCTGAATTAATGATGTCTGTGTTCTGGCATGTACAGTATCTTCTCCACTTTAAGTCCAAGCTGAAAGTCATTCCTGTCCTCTTTCCTCTAACTGTGAAAGGGATATTCATTAGCACATGCAATGTGGATGTGCGATGGTTTCCGTTTGACATCCAGCGCTGTGAGCTGAAGTTTGGCTCGTGGACGTTCGACGGGTGGCTCTTGGACATCCAGATGAAGGAGGCAGATGTGTCAGGGTACATGACCAATGGTGAATGGGACCTGCTGGGTAAGATGAGCAATGGTGTCGGCTGGTTCCCCCTAGAAATGTCAAAGGTCTCACCGATTGGCGACCAGTGATGTAAAATTTAAAGGCACACTACTTGATTGTGTTTTGTCCATCATAGCTCCCTGGTTTTAAGCACAACTGTCCATGAAAGTACGTGTGACTGTAGGAGAGGGAGTAGAGAATAGTGCCGGCCACTCAGCACTGAGATGCTGGAGGGGTGTTTGCTATAGATTCAAATCAAAGAAACAATGTTTTTGAAACACCGGTTTCAACCAAAATGGCAATCCCGGATACAAATCAAGCAGTGCACCTTTAAAATGTCTAGACATTCGTAAATGTTTAGAAATATTTACACTTTCATGTGCTCTATGTAAGAAATAAAACATTATGTTATCAACTATGATACACTTCATCAGTGCCTTGTCGGGCTGGTAGATTCTACCTGTTCTCCGAGAACGTAATTTAATTTACATCTTTCTCTTGGCAATCCCCTTTCAGCCTCCATCAATCAATCTCTTGTTCTGAAGCACACCTAACAGTTGTAATGAAATGTACTTCATCGGTTATGCGATTCCACTGGTATAGTGTGTTCCACCTTGGCCGTTAGCTACAGTATTAGAATTGCCCATGGTGGTGTTTCCTGCTCCAACACATCTCTCACATCTCTCCCCTCCCTCTCTGTGCATTCTCCAGAGGTGCCCGGAGGTCGCAACGAGGTGTTTTATGACTGCTGTGCGGAGCCCTACCCTGACGTGACCTTTGTAGTGACCTTGAGGAGAAGGACGCTGTACTACGCCCTCAACCTGCTCATCCCCTGCGTGCTCCTCTCCTCCATGACCCTGCTGGTCTTTGTGCTCCCCGCTAACTCGGGGGAGAAGATCAGCCTGGGTGAGGCACAGGGGAGAAAGAGAAGGAGATGGCTGGCAGTCAGTATGGCTGGAGGATATCATGGCAATTGTAGACAACATGGTTATTCTGCTAAGGTTGTATACAAGCATACACTACATACGGACATACAGGAGGTTTTACAATACTTTTGATATAATAAAAATGATGCTAAATCGTGTACACTACCCCTTGTGAATAGCCCCTGCCTCTATATATACGTACTGTCACGTCTCAGAAGACACTAGAGACAGGAGTGAACCCAGAAGCACGACTCAAGAGGCAGGAGTGACTTTATAATGCTAGTAGAAAAGGCGTAGTCAGGCAGGCAGGGTCACAATACCGGGTAAGCAGTCCAAGAACAGGCAATAATTTCAAATCCGTAGGCAGAGACAGGTCCAGAAGACAGGCAAAAGGGTCAAAACAGCATCAGCAGAGGCTTACACAATCTATAGTACACGCTGGAACGCTAGGCTGGAAACGCTAGGCTGGAAACACTAGACAATCTGGCAAGGAGCTGGTGAAAGAGGCTGGTATAAGTGCCCAGACTAATGAGGGTGATGAGCTGCAGGTGAGTAAATAGGCGGGGACAACCAGATGAAGGTGAGATGAACCCAAACAGGAGAGGGAAACTGGAATCTGAAATGATAGGGGAGTTAGTGAACCAGAACAAACGACATTAACTAAAATAATGTTTAAGTGCTGGAGCGCTACGTGACACGTATTTAGATTAGATTTAGATTTTGCGAGGCGCCTCGAGATTTTTGACCAGTCAGGGCCTCTTTTCCCTGATTGGTCCAGTGAATCTACCTTGCCTGTCAATCACATGAATGCACATACACAGCTACAGAGGGAGGGAGCAAAGGAGGAGGGGTGGGTTTCTGGGTTGTTTATTTTCAAAATATTACTCTCTGCCTACAGCAGCTTTAAGAGAGGATTTTATTTAATGGAGGATGGACTATAGGTAAATCTGCATTAATACTTTTAAGGAATTATAACTTATTATAGTAAAGAGGAAGCATTTGGGGCATAGAAAAAACATGTGGACCTAAATTGCAAATATTGTGTTGAGCTAATGATTTAACTCATCTTGATTTAACTTATATTGGCCAAATTTACAAGACAACATTTACTGTCATTTTACACTGTGTGTGTGTGTGTGTGTTGAGGGGGGAGGGCCTGAAGAGAAGGAGAAACAGGTAGGGAGTAAAAGGAGTTCAGCCAGACAGATTTATGACTTTGCAGAGGAGGCAGGTGCAGCATACCAAATACATCTTTCCAATAGGCAGATTAAAGTATTTTCTTTCACTCTCTCTCTCTCTCTCTCTCTCTCTCTCTCTCTCTCTCTCTCTCTCTCTCTCTCTCTCGCTCAAACACTAAAAAAAATACTATCTCTCAAGCGG